>JAJPUD010000168.1:763545-768545 GCA_023553655.1 Myrmecobius fasciatus | reverse complement strand
AAGAGAAGCCAGTGGATGTAAAGTCAGGAGGCCTGGATTGGCCCCTGATACCATGTGACCTTGGTCCAGTCACTTCCCCTTCTCAAGCTTTAGCATCCTCACAGCAAAATAAAGTTTTGGACCAAAGGTCCATACCTGCTCTTAATTCTATATTCTAATATGCTAGACTCCAAGGTCCTTTGTAGCACAAACAATCTACATTTTAGGGTCTCTTGCGGCTCTGACATTCTATGTTCTGAGGTTCCTTCTAGGGCTAATGGTCTGTGAACAGTCTTACCATGGAGATGGGAGGTAGGCATTTAAATGCCTAAAATAAAAAAAAGGAGTAGCTCCTGGGGCTCTTGGCTAGACAGAGATTTCACATCAGGGGCCAGAAAGCTAAAGGCTTTAAGGAATGATTAATCAAGGGTTTCCCCCATCTTTTCTCTCAGATGAGGGATGTACTGGGGACTGGGCTAAGACCTGCAGGTTTTTCTGGGTAAGGGAATTATTTGTGAAGGTGATAGTATGATGGGTTTTGCTTTTATATTTTTGTGGGCCGTTTTTAGGGGGGCAATGTAAAAGGGGAATGTGGGGGGGAGTCTATGATTCCTTTTGCCTTGGAATCCTTAGATCCCAATGGCTGTAATTATTTATCAAAGCACAGATCGTTACAGCAAGCGCGTCTGCAGGCCCTGGAGCCAAAAAAAGTTAATAAAATATAACGCCACTGAATTAAACATTTTCAACTTTCAAAATGTTATCATTTCTGGGGGGGGGGGAAACAAAGAAATCTAAAACTCCAATGATTCTTTTCTTCCTCCTCCCCCAACACACACACATACACACACACACACACACACACACACACACACACACACACACACACAAACTTTCCACCAGTAAAAAGAACAAAGCCATCATACAAATGAGTCTTGTTTTGGAATTGATCAGGTGGTCATATGCTGTAGGAATCCAAGGGGATCTTTATCACTTTTGTGTTTTTGCAATGGCTCCCTTTGGCCAATTTGGTGAAACCTATGGACCCCTTCACAGAATAAGGTTTTTAAATGTCTAAAATAAAATACATATGATGACAAAGGAAACCTATTCTATTGCAATACATTTATCAATGTTTTTTTTTTAATAAGTTGGTACTGGTAATAGAAAGAGATCTTGAAGGATCTGGGGCAAGTCAGATATCAAGGTTACTGCACTATTTCTAGATCTATGGCAAAGTTCTAAGAACAATGAATGGGTTTAGTCATTTTAATGATGTAATATCAGACAAACAATAGGCTGCTGTATGTAGCTTAAAGAGAGTCAGCCTATATTCATAGAACTGTCATTGGATCTGAGGGTCTTAGATTCAGAACTGGATGGGAAATCTGAGACCATCTAATTTTGTATAGACCCATCTAGCAGGTGCAGTGGATATATGTAGAGAGAGACTTGGAGTAAGGAGTAAGATGTGTTCTCATCTTACCAGAGACATATAGTGGCTATGTGGCTCTAGATACTTTACTTAACCTCTCCATCTGCCTTAAGTCTTTTCATCTGTAAAATGGGAGTGGGGGAAGATGAAATAGCACCTAACACACCATGTTTGTAAGTGGTATTTGGAATCTGAAATTAATAGAATTTGAATCTTGCCTTGAATATTTGATTGTGTTGCCCTAGGCAAAACAATGTCTACCTCAGTTTCCTCATCTGTAAAATGGGGATAAAAATAGCACCTACTTTTCATGGCTATTGTAAAGATAAAATCAGATGGTGTTTGCAAAGTACTTCAAAAATGCTGTATAAATGCTAGCTATTAGTATTATCTATTCCAACACCTACATTTTACTGATGTGAATTGGAGACCCACTGGCCCAAGGCAAAGCAGGGAAGTAATGATCAGAGATTGTTATAACTTTAACTTTACAGAGATGGACTGATGTAGAGAAAAGATTGGGAGCAAAGGACACAGAATTGAGATTAAGGTTTGAGTTCATTTTCTAATTTGCTACCTGGGTGATTTAGGCAAAGGTTCGGTAGAGGTGTAAAGGTGCAGTAGATAGAGTACTGGCCCTGGAATCAGGAAGACTCATCATCATGAGTTCAAATCCATCTTGAGAAACTGACTAGTGTGACCCTGGGCAGGTCATTTAACTCTGTTTGCCTTGGCTTCCTCATCTGTAAAATGGGCTGGAGAAGGAAATTCCTCTTGCATAATAATCCTTGGACTATTTCCTTTCTAAGGTTGGGATGAGGAAAGTGCCTGATGCACTTCAAATGTGAGTGGCTTTCAAATATTTTAACATAATTAACACATAGTGGATATCCTGCCATCTAGGGGAGGGGTGGGGAGTTGGGGGGAAAATTCTGTAACAGAAAGCTATGTAAGGGTTAATGTTGAAAAATTACCCATACATATGTTTTGCAAATAAAATAAAATTTTAAAAAAATGTGAGTGGCTTTGTGATCTGGGAAGTTGTAGAAGACAGCAGAAAAGCTCATGGCTAGACAGAGAGGTCAGAGACTCACTAGCACTGTAATGGAAGAAGAACCCTGGATTTAAAGTCAGATGACATTAGGTTCAAGTATTGGCTCTGCAAGTCAAAGCCTTAGTTTGTTCATCTCTTCTAAAGGGATCCCAGAGCTAAAGCTGTAAGGGATTTTAGAACTTGTCTAGTCTAACCTCATTTTGTAGTTGAAGAAAAAGTGAGATACCAAGAAATTAAGTGGCTTACCTAAGGTCCATAGAGAGAGTAAAAAAATTAGGATTTGAATCCAGGTCCTCTGATTCCAGCCCTAGTACTCTTCCTACTCTACCATGGACACTTGCACTCACTACCTGTATCACAGGTTTGTGGTAGGAATCATAAGGAGGGGTATATTGGAGTCAGTTTAAACTGGCTTAAAAGAGCCAAATGTTAGAATTTTGGTGCAAGCATTTACACCTCAGAAATTGCCAAAGGTTATAAATCACTTCTTAATATCTTGCTTTGTTGACTATCTAGACTTAAGAAAGTGATGGAGAAAATGTTCATAATGATTAAATTTAAAAGTGTGTAACATATGTATTTTATTTTTCTGAAAAGTTAGTTGGTATATATTTACCACCTATAAAAGTGATCCATAAGTAAGCTTGTGGAAGTTAGAGGGCTTATAAATTATAAAGTGCCACAATAAAAGATGATTATAATAATAGTTAACATTTACATAACAAGTACTATCTATGTTCCTGGCACTATGCTAAGTACTTTATAATTATTATTTCATTTTATTCTCTCAGCAACTGTAGGAGACAGATACTATATGAGAAAAGTGAGGCAAATCCAAGTTGAGTGACTTATTTAAAGTAATACATACAGCTAGTAAGTATCTGACGTCAAATTTGAACTCAAGTCCCTCTGACTCCTGACTAGTATTTTATTTAGTTGTTTTCTAAATTAGAATTATTTTTATATTTCAAAAGACCTATGACTTTTTTGGTACAGATTCTCTTTTCACCAAATAAATCCAATGCCTTCCTATCTTAGAAGATACTTCTTGGCCTGAAGTTAGGGGAATCTGAGTTCAAATCTGATCTTACATACTTAATACTTCCTAACTGTGTGACTGGGCACTGAACTCCAATCGACTCATACACATGAAAAATTTAATTAAAAATGTTTTGGGTGAATCTTTTGTGGATGAGAGGGAAAAAGTGATTCATTGTCCAGTTACACTTCTCCAGTCAGGCAATAAACATTTATTAAACTTCTACTAATGTGTCAGGAACTGTGCTGGGTGCTGAGGATAAAAATACAGTAATAGAGAAGGATCTCAGTGGAGGAACCCTTTTTTGAAGTTTTTACTATTGAGAGGCAGTGCTATTTAGTGGTTAGGGACTTGACCTCAAAAAGAGAAAGGCCAGGATTCACATCCTCTACCTCAAACATATTGGTTGTGGGACACTATGCCATCTTTCAGTAATTTTTATTCAATTCTAAAACAGATTAGCTGTCTATTATAATTCCCCATTAGAATTCCAATGTCCCTTGTAATTTCTATATGCTACATTTTCTATTTTAATATCTTGAGCTCAAAGGTCTTTCTTTGGCCTATTTCTGAGGTTGGGATGGGGATGGACCTAGGCCTTAGTTTAAATTTGGGCCTGGGATTGAGCCTAGCAGCTTTCAATGAATTGGATTCATTCCCTCCCTCCACTTGTGTATGATGTTGGTACTAATTGCAGTGGGTGGAACTTTCTCTAATTCCAGGATCTGTCCCCCTTAGGGGGCTTGATACCTAGGCCCCAACCCCTGAGAGGGGCTTTGAGGCTGCTCTCCTTAATTGTAATTCAACTACTTGTGATATTTTGGTACCAATTAATATTGATTTTACAATTGGTTTACAGAGATGTTGTTTTATTACTAATATATTTAATGTGCAAATCAATAAGAACACTTGTTTGGCTCTCTCCCTAGAAGGTAATAAAATCAAATATCTCAGGAGTAAAATGCTATCTGATCCATAAATGGCAGTAGCAGATGCTTAATGTAATAGTTAAAGACTATGTAGTATTCTTGGCAACGCCAGACCCCTCGCAGCCACCGGGTGTTCTGGTGGTACCCGAAGCTTGGGAACAAGTTCCCAGAGCTCCAGCCTCCCTAGGATTCTTGGTTAAATTGGTGGGGATAATTTCTGCCCTGTAGCGGATGGCTTAAAGGAAAAATGGCCACTTAGTGCCTCTCAGACTGCCAAATCATTGCTTTGGGCAGCACATATTGTCAATCCTTTGGGCTGCAGTAGGCCTCCCCTAATAGCCTTGTTGCTGGCTAGATAATACCCAAAGGAAGGAGGGAAGGGAAGGAAGGAAGGGAGGAAGGGAAGAAGGAAGGCAGGCAGGAAGGAAGAGAGGAAGGGAAGAAGGAAAGGAGGTAGGCAGGGAAGGAGGGAGGGAATGGTGAAAGAAGGAAGGAAGGAAGGAAGGAAGGAAGGAAGGAAGGAAGGAAGGAAGGAAGGAAGGAAGGAAGGAAGGAAGGAAGGAA
>JAJPUD010000168.1:671001-763535 GCA_023553655.1 Myrmecobius fasciatus | reverse complement strand
GAAGGAAGGAAGGAAGGAAGGAAGGAAGGAAGGAAGGAAGGAAGGAACAATGGGAGGGAAGGATGATAGGAAGGGAAGGAGGAATGAGGGGAGAAAAGAAAGAAGATACTCTAATAGTCATCAGCCTTCATTTTGTAAACTTGGAAACTGAAGTGGGTAAACTGGACATATTTTAGCGGATAGTAACGAGGGGAGTACAAGTTACTGGACTGTCCTATACTCAACAAAAATTAGTGCCACCTTCTCCATCCTTGTGTTCTTGTTCTGCTTTGGATTCCAGAGGGCAGGAAGTTTAGTACACATCTGATAGAAAGGCAGTGTGATAGAGTGACTAGAGAACTTCTGTCAGTCAGAAAGTACTGGGTTCAAGTCTTACCTCTCACAAATCCTGACTCTGAGGGTTGGGTAGATTAGATTATGTTTTAGTATTCTGGGTAGCTCTTCAAGACTCTGAATTTCAGAGAAGGTGTTGTATTGTACTAGTAGAGGGAATCAGAAGTTCCCCATATCAATGAAATCATCCACATAAACTCTGTCCCTTTTATTCTACCCCACAAGATCCACTCAAGTGCTGGTTGCACACACAGTAGCTGCTCACTTAACACAAATTTGGAAATTTTATTTAATTGATCTTGTGTGAGTTTTGTAATTTAAATGACAGGGAAATTAGAAAAAGGAAACGAAGTGATATGTAGCAGAGTGGAAGAAATCCTAGATAAGGATTTGGAATATCTAGATTCTAGTAGAAATCTGCTTACAGATGTGACTCCAGGTTAGTGCCTTCATGTATCTGGGTCTCATCAGTAAAATGAGAAAGTTGGTCTCTAACACTTCTTCCAGCTGTAAGAATCCAAGTTCCATATTTTACTAATTTATGTTCTAAGGTTCCATCCAGATTTGGCATTCTAGGTCATCATTCTATGTGTCTTCATAATTCTAGATGTCACCATTCTATGTTCTAAGGTCACAGTCATATCGCTGATGTTCTAAAGTCCTTTCTAGCCTCCACATTTTATACAGTGTGATTGATGAAGCCCATGGAACTTGCATGAAGGCAGAGACTCATGAAGCCCTTGGCTTGGCGGGGTCCCCTCCCTTTCTCTTGAGCTGGTCCCTCATGGAGGAAGCTTCCCTGCTTTCCTCGCTTCCCTCATCCCCCCCCACCCAGCTGTGCCATCTGCCAAGCTAGAGAGAGTAAGCAGGAAGTCTGGGCTCACCCACAAGCACCAGACCAGGCTTCCTGAAAAGCCCCCTTTTAAAAAATGTTTTCCTTCCTGACCTGGTGTCTTCATGAGGTCTCTGTGGGTCCTTACCAAGGCAACTTGGAGGTGGAGACAGATTTTCTGTGATTTCTGAAGCTTAGACAGGAAATTTCAAAATTCCTGCCCCAACCACTGGGACCCACAAATGTCAGCATCTGTCGGGAGCGAAGGCTGCGCTATGTCTGCAAGTTTGCAGCCCTGGCTAATTGAAGCCCAGGAAATTGGGGAGGGGGGGATGTAAGGGGGCTCCTGCTGCCTCTGTCCTCAGCTGTGATTTATGGGGAAGAGAATAATGAACCTGGCTCGCAGTAAATAATACAAAGAAAAATCTTACCATTTAATTAACCAAAAATAAATGACCCTGGGCAGGATAGTCTTTGGAAAGCCTAGCCATGGCCACCAGGGATTGGACCTGCCAAGGGATCTTCCTAAAACCAGGCCATGGCAGGGCACGGTTCCTTCTTTACTTTGGCCTCAGTTGCTGGCTCAGGCTTTGTCGAACTCTTAGAATTTGGCAATGGAGTTACTGATCCAGGAGTATAAACTGCCTATCATCTCTAGAGGAAGGACCTCAGGACCTTTGCACTTAAGAATCATAAGACCTGATTGTGAATCTTGGTTTGTCTAAATAATAATGTTAATAGCAACAATTACCATTTATAAATATTTGAAAATCACTTTATAAATATTATCTCATTTCATTTTTGCAACAATCCAAAGAAGTAAGTGCTATTATTTTTCTCATTTTTCAGCTGAGGGAACTGAGGCAGGGTTAAATGTTTTGCTAGGGTCACACAGCTGGTTAAGTCTAAGATTGGGTTTGAACTCAGATCTTCCTGATTTCAGAACTAATTGCCTTACTAGACTTACTAATTGTAAGATCTCAAGCAAGTTATTTACCCTATCTCAACCTCAGCTCAATCATCTAGCAAATTTGTTAGTTGCAATAAATAATTTTTCTGAGCAATTTCATACACACATACACGCACACACATACACACGTATATATTCACACACACATGCATATACACATAAATACATATACACAGACAGGGCCCTAAGGTCCAGTAGGAAATGGAGCTTACCTGGTGTCACACCAACAAACTAGTCACTGGTACCAGATATTGTCATGAGAGGCAACATACTATAGTGGAAAAAATATTGGCTCAGGAGTAAATAGAGACCTGGGTTAAAATCCTCCCTCTGGCACCAATTATTTCTGTTAAACTTCTGTGATTCTTGGTTTTCTCATTTGCCTAATTTCTCATTAGGCATAGGAGGTTCTATGCCTATACCAAACTGCTTCTACAAAATGCTCTCTAAATGTCAGTGATTCTTTATCCCTTAGTGGGCCCTCAGAGAGGACTCTGAACTTGGTAAGCTGTGAGGTTTTTCTCCTCTCCTACTTTCCGATTCCATTAAAAAAGATCATTCTTATTGTTCTTCCCTGGTTGCCATGCCTATCCTCCCAGGAATTTGCTATACATAATGGCCATCAATAACAGGGTCAACAAAATGACAGGAAAAGATAATGACGAATGTTGGAGAGGATGTGGGAAAATTGGGACACTAATACATTGTTGGTAGAGTTGTGAAATGATCCAACCATTCTGGAGAGCAATTTGGAACTACGTCCAAAGGGCTATCATAATGTGCATACCCTTTGATCCAGCAGTGTTTCTCCTGGGATTATATCCCCAACAGATCTTAAAGAAGGAAAAGACATTCACATGTGCAAAAACTGTTCGTGGCAGCCCATTTTGTAGTGGCAAGAAACTGGAAACTGAGTGGATTCCCATCAGTTGGGGAATGGCTGAACAAGTTATGGTATAGGAAAGTTATGCAATATTATTGTTCTGTAAGAAATGATCAACAGGATCATTTCAGAGAGGCTTCGAGAGACTTACATGAACTGGTGTTGAGTGAAGTGAGCAGGAATTAAGAGATCATTATATACAGTATCAGCAAGATTATATGATGATCAATTCTGATGGATATGGCTCTTGTCAACAATGAGGTGATTCAGACCAGTCCTGTTGGTTTTGTTATAAAGAGAGCCATCTGCATCCCAGAAAGTGGGGGACAGAATGTGGACCACAACATAGTATTTTCATTCTTTTTGTTTTTGTTTGCTAGCATTTTGTTTTCTTTCTCATTATTTTTCCTTTTGGATCTGATTTTTCTTGTGCAGCATGATATTAGTGGAAATATGTATAGAGGAATTGCACGTTTAACATATATATTGGATCACTTGCCAACTGGGGGAGAGGAGGGAAGGGAAGGGAAAAAATTAGAACACAAGGTTTTGTAGGGGTGAATATCAAAAATTATGCATGTATGTATTTTGAAAATAAGAACTATAATAAAAAACAAAAACAAACAAACAAAAAACAGGACCAAAAACCTCATGGAAATGAAGTTAAAGGAATTGAGGATGTTTAGCCTAAAAATGATTTCAGTTCTCTGACATTTGAAGGGCTGCCTCGGTGGCTCAGGGAATGGAATGCTAAACCTGGAGTCAGCAAGATCTGAATTGAAATCTACTCTCAGGAACTTGTTAATTATGTGAGCATGGGCAAGTCATTTTATCCTGTTTGTCTCACTTTTTGGATCTGTAAAATGGCAAACCACTACTGTATCTTTGCCAAGAAAACCATAAATGAGGTCACAAGGAGTTTGATATAACTGAAAACAACTAACAGAAGAGAACTTGTAGAAGAATAGACTTTTTCTATTTGACCCAGAGTGGGAGGCAAAAGTGGGATAGGGTGACCCACAACTAGCATTAGTTGTTAGAAATCACAGAGAATCAGACATAGGCTTAATATAAAGCAAAATTTCCTAAAAAGAGTTGTCCACAAACAGAATGAGCTACCTTATAAGATAGTGAATTCCCCATCTTTGGAGGTCTGCAATAGGAAGTTGCCTATCTTTTTGTTCAGGGTATTCTAGAGGGGATATCAGCTGATTCAGGGGTGGAAATAAATGACCTCTGACATCCATTAGAGCTCTGAGCTTCTGTGATACTATGAAATGTAGGGGTAGCTAGGTGGGCAGTGAATAGAGAACAAGACTCAGACTCAGGAGAACCTGAGTTTAAATGTGATCTCAAGATACTTAGTAGTGACTCTGGGCAAGTCACTTATCCCTGATTGCCTCCCCACAAAAGATACTATGTAACCTACCAGGGACCTTGTAAGTCTACAATATCCAGGGAAATATCAACTCTTGGTAACTCTCCTTCCTTTTCTCTTTCTACTTAGAAATGACTAATCCTCTGCCAGCACACTTGGTGTTTCTCCCTTAACCAACCTTTGGGTGGGTGGTTTGGGTTTTGTATTTTCTTTCCCTTGTCATGAGTGGATCATTCTTTACCTGGTCTCGTGAGTTTGAATCTTGGGGCTAGCTTTTACTCTTCTTCCCTTACTTATCTCTCATACCCAGTCAGTTGCCAAATCCAATTAATTTTGCCTCTTAACAATATACCACCCATCCTTCCACTGCTACCTATTCTAGCTTTTAACACCTGAGTCAAAGCCCTGGTTACCAACTACTCAGACAGTTCCCATAGCCTCACTATAAAGACTTGACTCTCTTTGACCTACCTCTATTCTCTTCTCTAAATCATGCATCCTATTGCTGACAATAAATTTTCCTAGGCATAGATCTGGCCATATCTCTCCTGAGTGCAGAAAAATCCTCATTGATTCCCTACCAAATACAGTTCCAATTCCTTTGTCTGGCAAAGACCTCCATCATCTGGCACTAACCTATCTCTATGCTTTCTTTACTTTTGCCTTCTGTGAAATGCACATACTGACCATACTGAATTAATCTGCAACCTTCAAACACATTCTATCTTTTCCCACCTGTTTCTTTGCCTATGAAGTTCCTTCTGCCTGGTTTATCCCACTTTCTTTTCATCTTTAATCCAAATCTATCTTTTAAAGACTGATTCTTAAGCCACCTCCTCTTGGAGATCTTCTTTGATCCTCAGAATCCAGAATTCTTTCCCTCAATACTTACAGAGCACCTTGTTTATACTTCTCTTATATATTTATTCAAGATGATTGTACATTATGGGTCTCTACAAGTATCATTCTCCTAGTGAATTGTGAGCTCCATGAAGGCAAGGACAATATCTGATACAAATATTTTCTCCTGAGCGAGCATAGTGTTCTGCATATAGTGCAAGTCTTTTAAAGAGCTATTTTTTTAAAATGACATTACTTTCTTGGGGATACCAAGGTAGCACTTAGACTTCCCTATTTTGACCTCTCATTCTTGCTACATGAGTAGCCAACTTCCCTTTCCTTTCATACATGCCCTTGATGCTCTCTCTCATGTTATTTCTCCTATACAAGTCATAGCATACACTTTGATTTGCTGCTACCTAACATATATCTTTCCATTCACCCCTTTCCTAAAATTGTTATTGTTTTTGTTCAGTTGTTTCAATGTATCCAACTCTTTGTGACCCTGGATGGGTTTTTCTTGGCAAGGATACTGGAGTGATTCATCATTTCCTTTTCACAGATTTTATAGATGAAGAAACTGGGGCAGAGTTAAGTGACTTGCCCACAGTCACACAGCTTGGAAGTGTCTGAAGTTGAATTTGAACTCATATCTTTTTGACTCCAGGCCTGGTGCTGTAGCCAAGCACTCTATTCAGTGCATCATCTACCTGCCCTTTTCTCCTAAAGTAAATTGTATTTATTCTGTATATATTTTCTATTGATATATCCATGTGCATATTGATTTTCCACAGTAGCCTGTAAGATTTTTGAAGGCAGAACCTATTTTCATTTTTGTCTTTGGTGCCCTGGTACAGTGAACAGTACCTGACAATAATATGTATGTTTTACAAATGTGAGTTGAATTGGATTGGGTTTGTAATTTTAGGAAGCCAGAGAACACTAGTAACAACAAACACTATAGGGCCTAGATCTTCACTAAAATTTCCTGGAAGGATTTGGCAGCTTTAATTAGTGGGATGAGTTGCCTCATGCATATTCCTTATGTCCCCTCCAAAACCTGAAATTCTTTCTTATTGCTGCAGTACCCATTGGCAGGGAATTCATGACTTTGCAAGCGGCTAGTTCATTATCCCCTCCCCCCAAAGTTTATTGATGACTTTTATTTTTACATTATAATAAGTTCTGAATATATTTTCTCATGCCACCCCCTCCCCCACCACTCAATGAGCCTTATCTTATAATGAAGATAAAACAGTTAAGCCAATCTAACCAGTGCAAGAAACAAGTCTGATACTACACAGAGAATTCCACACCCGTCTTCCTCCCCTTTGCCCAAGAGAATAGGGAGACAGGCTTCTTAAACTCTTCCTCAGGGACAAGATTGGTCATTATTATTTCATAGCATCAGCATATGTTTTATTTTTCAGATTGCTTTGATTTGTAGGAAATTTCTTCCTTCTATCAAGCTAAAACCTACCTCCCTAGAACTTTTTTTTGTGACCTGATTTCAAATCTGATCTCAGACCCTGACTCAATTTCTTCAGCAATAATTATAATAGTGCCTACTTTCTAGGCTGGATGGTAAAGACAAAAATGAGATAAATTTTATGCAAACCTTAAAGTAATATGCGAATATTAAATTAATCTGAAGGCAGGAATATCTTTCTCCTTTTCTCTAGGTTAAACATCCATTGTTATTTCAGATGATCTTTATATGGTACGGTTATCTTGATTATAGAATTGTGGGCTAGTGGAATTTAGAACCATAATGTTCTTTCAAGAATCTTAAATCAAACAGGCAGTGAACTGATTTGTCCATGGTCATACAGATGGTACACAATAGAGTTGGGATTCAAACTCACATCTCTCTGGCTTCAAATTCGGGCCTCCAATACTGCTTCCCCAATGTCATCTGGTGCAATTCCTACCTGAATTGCAATCTCCTTCATAACATTTCCAGTAAGTGGTCATTTGTTGTTGATAATGATGTTGTTCAGTCATTTTTAGTCATGTCCAACTCTTCGTGACATGTTGGGGGTTTTCTTGGCAGAGATACTGGAGAGGGTTGCCATTTCCTTCTTGACCTCATTTTGCAAATGAGGAAACTGAAGCAAATAGACTTACGTGACTTGCCCAGGGTCACCCATGTAGTGAAGCAGGTCCTTCTGATTCTAGGACTAGCACTCTGTTCACCACTACCTAGCTGCCTGAAGGGATCACATATTGCATTTGTGGTACCATGGAATCTCTGGGTGTCTGTCATATGTACTACTATTATGTCAGGCTTATGCTCTTCCTACACTTGTGAGGTTGGATTTTTTAATTCAATAAATTCATTTTTCTGGGAGTGGTAACACTCCCCTATAATCCTTGCTATCAGGGAGACTTTGTGGACTAAAGAGAGTTCTGAACTGCATAGGTTAAGTCATTGCTATCCCTACTAGGTCCAGCATCAATATGGTGAGTTTCTGGAAGGGATAATACCCCTGCCTGAGGAGGGGCAGACAAGCCCAGATCAAAAACAGAGAATATCAAAACTCTCATGCTGATTAATAGTGGGATAAGTTCTGGAATAGCCATTGCACTTCTAGCCTGGGAGAGAGAAAGATCCAGTCTCAAAAACCATTTTAATACAATTTAATATCTATTAGAATTATTGAATGAATGAAAAAAAATTATTAAGGACCTACTGTGGGCCTAGCAACAAATTAAGCTCTGGTGATACAAATGCAAAAGTAAGAGGAAGTCTCTTAAGAATTTTTCATTCTGTTATGGAATATTATTGTTCTATAAGAAACGACCAGCAGAATGATTTCAGGGAGGCCTGGAGAGACTTTCATGAAGTGATGCTGAATGAAGTGAGCAGAACCAGGAGATTATTATATACAGCAACAACAATATTATATGATGATCAATCTGATGGACATGGTTCTCTTCAACAATGAAATGTTTCAAACCAGTTCCAATTGTTCAGTGAAGAAAGCCATATACACCCAGAGAGAAGGATGTGAAATGTGGACCACAACATAACATTTTCATGCTCTCTATCGATGTTTGCTTGCATTGTGTTTCCTTTCTCTGATTTTTTTCCTGTAGATAAGATTTTTCTTGCACAACATTGATAAGTGTGGAAATATGTAATCATATATTCTATTTGTTAAGTATTTTAACATAATTAACATGTAGTAGATATCCTGCCATCTAGGGGAGGGTAGGGAGTAGGGAGGAAAAATTTGTAACAGAAAGCTTTGTAAGGGTTAATGTTGAAGAATTACCTATACATATGTTTTGCAAATAAAAAGTTTTAATAAAAGAAAAAAAAGAATTTTTCATTCTAATGAGAGAGACAACACCTATAGGAGAATGATGGCTGGGAAACAGTATTTTAGTTCAGAAACCCCAAGAGATGGTAGGTGGAGCCACGGGAGAATATATTGAAACACCTTTTCCCAAAGCAATGACCAAATTGATTGAAATTTGGTTCTAGAACTATAAAGCTGGGTGTGGTGTGGGTGGCCTGTGTGTGGTTGCAGATTGATGAGAAGATGTCAGAGAAGGAAAACAAAGCATGGGTATAGCCACTCACCAATAAGGTCATAATGAAAAAAGTTAAGTGCTCTGGTCTGGAGTAACACATGAGAAGATGGGCCATGGAACAGTGAATTCAACAAATTGTGCCTCCACTGTACTAGTCATAACACTTGGTACTGGGGATAAGAAGGCAAAAATAAAATAATCTCAGGCTTCAGGGAGTTTACATTCTTCTTTTTCTTTATTAAAGCTTTTTATTTGCAAAACATATGCATGGGTAATTCTTCAACATTGACTCTTACAAAGCTTTCTGTTACAAATCCCCCCCCAGTCCCCACCCCTCCTCTAGATGGCAGAAAATCCACTACATGTTAATTATGTTAAACTACTTGACAAATTGAATATATGCCTACATATTTCCACACTTATCTTGTTGTGTAAGAAAAATCATATCTACAAGAAAAAAAATCAGAGAAAGGAAACACAATACAAGCAAACATCAATAGAGAGCATGAAAATGCTTTGTTGTGGTCCACATTTCATCTCCCTTTCTCTGGGTGTATATGGCTTTCTTCACTGAACAATTGGAATTGGTTTGAAACATTTCATTGTTGAAGAGAATCATGTCCATCAGAATTGATCATCATATAGTTTTGTTGTTGCCGTGTACAGTGATCTTCTGGTTCTGCTTATTTCACTCAGCATCAATTCATGCAAATCTCTCCAGGCCTCTCTGAAATCATCCTGCTGGTCGTTTCTTATAGAACAATAATATTCCATAACATTCACATACCATAATTTATTCAGCCATTCTCCAATTGATGGGCATCCATTCAGTTTCCAGTTTCTAGCCACTACAAAAAGGGCTGCCACAAACATTCTTGCACATGTGGGGCCCTTTCCCTCCTCTAAGATCTCTTTGGGATATAAGCCCAATAGAAATACTGCTGGGTCAAAGGGAATGCACAGTTTGATAACTTTTTGAGCATAGTTCTAAATTGCTCTCCAGGGGAGTTTACCTTCTACTGAAGGGATTATAACATTATTAATCATAGTAACCAACATTTATGGAGAACTTTAAGGTTTTCAAAACACATTATATTGATTAAAACATTTGATCTGTAGGTTTGCAGATAAATATGTAAGCACAGAGTTTAGTTAATATTCATCCTTAATAAATTATAATTTGTTAGATTTAGCCCCAAATTCTAATCTGTGAAGATATTTTTTAATCCTATTTTGTGGGCTTTGTACCTGGATCTTGTATCTCTTCTAGCACCAAGGACAATTTTTAGTACAAATAGGTGCCTCGTGTAAGCAAAGCATTGGATACTGAGGATGCAAAGATAAATAAAGTATCATTCCTGTGAGTAGAGCCAGGAGAGCACTGTACACAGCAACAGCAGGATTATACAATGATCAATTTTGATGGATGTGGTTCTTTTCAACAATGAAATGACTGAGGCCAGTTCCAATGGTCTTGTGATGGAGAGAGCCATCTGCACCCAAAGAGAGTGTGGGGACTGAGTGTGGATCATAACATAGTATTTTCATTTTTGGGGGGGTTTGTTTGTTTGCATTTTGTTTTCTTTCTCATTTTTTTCCTTTTGGTTCTGATTTTTCTTGTGCAGTATAGTTGTTGCAATAGGTATAGAAGAATTGCACATGTTTAACATATATTGGATTACTTGCCATCTAGGGAAGGGGCTGGGGAGAAGGGAGAGGGAAAAATTGGAACACAAGGTTTTGCAAGGGTGAATGTTGAAAATTATCTATGCATATGTTTTCCTTTTCTATTTTGTTAAATCTATTTTGTAAGGAGTTATATGCTTTTTCCATTTCACAAAATCTATTTTGTAAAGAGTTTGCTTCAGATTATCCAAGCATTCTCTACAGGTGACAGTGGCTGCTCTGGGTCAGTGCTGCGGAATTCCAGTGTTGGGTAGGTATGGCCAAGTCCCATGTTTTTATGGGCTTCAGAGGCTCACTATTTGCTTCTTGAATTTGTACAGATGTCTCACAGCTAATCTGCTGATCTACCAGTTTACAACCAGAACAGAGTAGTCAACACTGCTGTAGATTCCTCCCTGTAGATTCTCCAGTTTGTGGACCCCACACCACTCTGGGTCTCTGCATTGCACCTGCACTCAGCTGCCTTCTCCCCCTCTCCCACCTTCCATCCAATTGAAACAGAAGTTTCCTGAAGTCCTTCCAAAATATTTTCTGCTGAAGATTTGTTACACTCCAAATATTTGTGGGTTCTGTCACTCCAAAACCAGTTCAGAGGCTTGATTTGGTGTTGATCTGAGAAACATCAGGGAAAGCTCAGATAAAGACATGTCTCCTCTTTGCAATCTTGACTCTGCCCCTATGCATATGTTTTGAAAATAAAAGGCTTTAATTTGAAAAATAATAAGCATCATTCCTTCCCTGATTGGATTCACAGTCTAGTAGGAGAGGAAGGACATCTGCACAAATCAGTGTGACACAAGTTAGGAGATGATGTCTAGACTTATGCTGACAGCCTCACTATGGGATGAAATTGAATCTAAGTTCTGGAAGCCTGTGTCTCTAGAACTCAAACTCTTTGACACCTTCCCAAATTGGAAAGATTTTGTGCATAAGCCCATCAAAGGCCTACCCATCTGGTTTCTCTAGAGAGTCCAATTACTAAAAGTATGGCCACTAGGCAACGAACATTTGTGACCATACAATTATGCTGGAAGATATAATGGGTGCCTGGAGGGAAGTGTGAAGATCTAGGGAAATGAATTGAGGATGAGGGGAATGCAATCCAAGTCGGGGGTGGGGGTCCTAAAGTACTTGGGAGTAATACAAAAAGCTGAGAGCAATAGAAGGACTGTGGGGAGAATTGAGGTGGATGGAAAAAAGCTTCACCTTCCTAAGAATGAGGGGTGTGAGGAATGTGGGGAATATTGGGAAGATAGAGATGCATGAGTAGCTGAGGAGTATGAAGATCTGGGTGAATGGGGCAGTATGGGGGAGTCTGAGGTGGAGACCATTGGCATTTGTGGAGGATATAAGAGGGACAGTAGTTGGCAGCCTGTCCAGGGGGACATTCTGTGATCTAGGATGGGGATGGGGAGACCTGCCCCATCTTAAATGTCTGGTTTGAGACCTTTCATCTCTTTCAGTCTTTTCTCCTGCCCTTCAAGTCCTGCTGCCTCTTTACCCTAGAGCCCTAAGCAATATAAATCTCCCTTTCAAGAGAACCACAAAATAGAAAATATTTCATTTCTCCATGAGAATTGAGATATGTAGTGGAGGTAGGAAGGAAAAAGCTGGGGCTGGAAAATGTCTCTGGTTTTTCTTTTAAGATCTGGTTTGCCTGGGGCTCTGCCTCTTTTCCAGAATGATAGTACTGAAGGTTTGGAAGATGAAGCAGAGGCTCTTTCTCTTCATTTCCAGGTGGTAATATTCAAAATATTTTAAAATTATTTCCCCCTTTCTTCCTCTCTCCCTTCCCATTTTGGCCCCTTAGGGCCTTAATAATCAGCCCAGAAAAGGAAGGGCTTCTGGAAATTTTAGAATCCTAGAATCTCTTAGTTGGAGGGCCTTCAGAGGCATGTAATACAACCCCTGCAGATATTCCCTCTTTACTATCCTTACTGGATGGCCATTCAGTCTGCCCTTGGAAAGTTCCAATGGTGGGGAACTCACTACTTCCTAAAATAGTCCATTGCACTTAAAGTCCCATCTCTTCCATGAAGCCTTCCCTAACTGCCAATCCAGGCTCAAAATGCTTCCTGGGTGACCTTGAGAAAACCACTTGACAATTATTCATACTCATATAGCCCTTTAAGGTATTCAAAGCACTTTCTTCACAACCCTCTTGCAAGGCAGGGAGGACAAATACAATGACCTCCTCTGAATAATGTTGAAAGTGAGATCCAAGGTCAGCCCTGGAATGGTCCATATTCCAAACCCTGTCTTCTGACCGAATCCAGGTCCCTTCTACTACAGATCAAGTCCTACCACATGCCATCTCTGATTTCCTCTTCTATAAAAAGAGATTGTTAGCTAGATGACCTCTAAAGTCCCCTTCTAGCCCTATGGTTTTCCTTTATTATGAATGACCCACTCAGGCTGGCTATCTCTGGGCTTCAATGCAATTCAATTTGACAAATGTGTCTTCGGCATCTCTACTGTTTCCAGGGTGCCCCCTTCTCCCCCAGAGCGGGTTGGCCTTCAGAGAACCCTAGGCACTGCCCCCCTCAAACCTGCTGAGGTTGGTGCCAGAGCCGGGAGCTTGGATCTGAGGGCCCCAATCGGAATATGTAATGTGGAGACAATAGAAACCAAGTGTAACCACTGTTTACAGAAAAAAAATTGTCCAAGATTTATTTATTGGAAGGTGACTGAGGAATATGAATTCTACACTCCATTTAAAATGCTTTTTATTTCTTTCAGCCGTGGGGCCCTGAGTACATCTAATTTCACCCATAGCTATAATTCTCCACCAAACAGTTCCTGACTCTCCTCTGGGTACCAGAGGAGTTGTTGTGGTTTATGTCCTGAGCTACGGAAGCTCACGCTGAGGCTAGGAACGGTTACACGCCGGTGAACTCTCAAAATCCTTCTCCCTCTCCTGTGCCCCTCCCCTTCCCTGCCACATGTGTTCAGGCATGTGGTTGTATGTTCAGTTCAGGAAGAAGGAGGTGGGGGGCACAGGCTTGGGTCTGTCTCCAGGAAGAACCTTGGGATGTCTTGATTTCTAGGTGAGGGAGATGGGGGGGCAGCAAGGGGGCCCAGGGCCATATTTCACCCATTGGACATTTTGATTGCCCAACCTCAGAGCTAACAAACAATTAGTTTGTTAGTTTATTTATCCCACTAACACTGGCGCCTTTGATTACAAATCCAATAGCAGGATTGTGGTGGGATGCAAAGATAAATCTGTGCTCAGAGGCTGGATGAGGGTTAGTAGGGGGTGGGGAGCAGGGAAGGGAAGGAATCAGACAGGAGAGGGGGAGGAGTGTCCTGAGTGTAGCTGATCTGTCTGTCTGCTGAGCTCCCTCATGTCTTTGTGCTTCTCTCTCCTTTCCCTTCTTGGCTGGCCAGTCTGGAGGGGGGCTTTGTCTGTCTATCTCTTTGCTGGTCTGTCCACCCACTTGTTTGTCTGGTATTCTGATGCTTATTGACTGACTGGCTGATGGTCTGCATGACTCTCTTGGGAAGTCACAGCTCAGTGTTCTGGAAAGAGCTCTGCCTTTGGAGACCAGAGAACTTAGGCTCCAGTCCTACCTCTTGTACTTCCTAGCTATTTCACTCTGGGCATGTCACATTTAATTTAATCCCTTACCAAGTGGTCATAATAACATTGATAATATCAAATTCACAAGGTTGTTATGAAGATCCAGTGAGATAATGTAGGTAAGGTACTTTTCACATACTTTAAAGCACTGTGGTGTGACTGCAGGGAAACTAACGCCCCTGGGCTTCATTTTCCTCATCTGTAAAATGGGCAATGAGGATAGATGGATTAAAATGTGTGGTCCTTTCCAGTTCTAAATCTATGATCAAGTATCACTATTTTTCTTTTTCTACCTGTCTTCCTATGTCTATCTAGAATTCTATCTATCTAGAATATCCTACTTGCCTCTGTTTTTCAGATTGTCTTCTGTCTCTTTGATGTTCATAATCCATCCACTCTTCTGTCAGTTTGTTTATTCTCTTGCCTTTTTGTATCCCCACCTCTGCTCTCCCCATCTGCCTATTTATTGTCTTTCTGCCTGCCTGAATCCCTACCCTTCTCTGTCCATCCAGCTCCCCTTCTATCACAGAACTTGAAGAGACCTTAATCTCCCAGCTCTTTCCTTCCTTCTGTGTACATGAAGAATTTAAGGCCCAGAGAGATTATTTTACCCAGGGTCACACAGCTGAGCTAATGAGTATCTGAGCTGAGATTTGAACACCAAATCATCTACTTTAGCCACTGTACCACAGGGTCTAATCTGTTGTTTTATCTTTCTCTCTTTCCCACCCTTCTCTTTGTCTCTGTCTGTTTCTGCCTCTCTGTCTCTATTCCTCTCGGTATCTCTCTGTCTCTCTTGTGTCTCTGTTTCTCTGTCTCTCTCTTTGTCTCTGTCTCTAACCCCCTCTCTCTATCTCTGTGTCTGTCTCTTTGTGCCTTTCTCTGTTTCTCTGTCTGCCTCTGCTTCTCTGTTTCTCTGTTGTTGCCTCTCTGTCTCTGTGACTCTGTCACTGTCTATCTGTCTCTGTCCCCCTGTCCTTCCTTCTCTGTCTCTCTATGTGCCTATCTCTGCCTCTCTTTCTGTCTGGCTCTGTCTTCCTATCCTTCTCACTCTCTTTGTCTCTCTCTTTATCTCTCTGTCTGTCTCTCTATCTGTCTCTATCTCTCTCTTTCTCTATCTCTGTGTCTCTCCTTTTGTATCTCTGTGCTTTGTGTTTATCTCTTCCTCTCTGTCTTTTTGTCTGTCTCTCTGTGCTCTGTGTCTGTCTTCCTCTCAGTCTCTGTCTGTCTCTGTCTTTCTGTCTCTTTTTGTTTCTCTATCTCTGTCTGTGTTTCTGTCTCTCTATGTCTCTTTCTCTGTCTCTGTCTTTCTCTCTGTCTCTCCCCAACCTTCTGTATACATCAAGTATGCATATCTGTCCTCCATGACTTTTCACCATAGGCCCCTGTTATAGACACACTGACCCAGCAATTAGAACACTGCCTGGCACACAGTAAGCATTTAATAAATGTTGATTGATTGACCCTAACCCACACTGAACCTTTAGAATCCTTTAGAAGCTGGGAGTATTGATGACAGAACAATCCTTCTCCTCCCCTCCTTCTTTCCTCGATCCCCTCCCACATCTTGACTTAGACTATGCATCTCTCCTTTTGCTTTGTTGAAAACATTAAAAACAACAACCCACCATCCGTTAGGAAGAGTCAGCAGGACACGATTACCTCAGCTTCAACATCTTGGCCACATTTTAGCCATGTGATCCTGGATAAGTTACTTGACTTATCAGTGCTCTAGGCAACACTGAAGTTGTAAGAAGTTGTTGATCTGAATTAGTAACAGAAATGCCTCAATGCAGGCATTTTATGCTTCTGAAATCACTAGTGTGCTTTTAAAAAAAAGTAATTAAGGATATTAGAGGCTGCCTCTCTCAACCTCAGGCACTCAGTGAATAATAGACTTAGAGTTAGAAGACTTGATTTTGATTCTTAGTTTTTATGAATCACTAGCTGTGTGACTGTGGACAGGCCAATTTGCTTCTCTGAGCCTTGGTTTCTTCCTCTGCTCTTGGGGCAGAGAGGTATAATGGGTAGAATGCTAGACTTGGATTAAGGGATACCCGTACAGATGGCTCATCTCTGTCTGACATTTGCTAGTTGTGTCAGAGTTCCTTATTCTCTTTGGATCTCAGTTTCCTAATCTGTAAAATAATGGGATTGGACTTCACCTCAATTGGCTCTTCTGGTTTTAAGTCTATAATGATTAAAACCATTTACAATAATAATCTGAAATTTAACCATCCAGTCAGTCCACCGTTCTCCTTCTGTTCAATATGGGTGCTAGTTCATTGTCTATCTGCTGTATCCCAAAGGATCAGTTCCTTGGACTGTGGATCCAACTGCTTATTGTGGTCTAGGCTAGAAGCACACTTCATCCACATGGTCATTCTAATTTAAAGTCTAAAGTATTCTGGGGCTTGAAACAAATCGGCACTCAGAAGAATCTGGGGCCTAGAGATCCTAACCTGCTCTGAGCATCCTCAAGGACAATGGAAACCACCCCCTGGATTGCCTTTGGGACACAGAGCAATGGTTTTTAATGATCACCAAGCCTCTCCCTGAAACAAAGGCACAGGCTTTTAATACTAATATTCTTCAGGTGTTTCAGAGGTTGTTGTATGCTTTTGAGGGGTGGAAAACACTGTGAACTCCAAGGAATTATAAGTGAGCATTACAAAAGAAATGTGGGAGAGGTGATCAGGTTGTAACTTGGCAAGTAAGGGAACTTCCACAATGAAGTGGAACAAAGAACATCATCAGGGAAATCTAGATGGGAAGTGAGATGGGTTGATTATGTTGATTATGTGATAAGTAGATAAAGCTCTTGTTGTTTACTCTGTGGCACTGTGGGAAGAACTGAGGATTCAAATAGAAGCAAGTAAGATAGTCTGCTCCCAAAGAACTTAAATTCTAGTTAGGGGAAGATAATAGGCATGCTGGAACATAGAATGGGCTTGAACATAAGAGAGTATATGAGAGTATAATGAGCACAGTGCAGGGAGCTGTAACTTTGGCAAGAAAAGACATAAAAATTCACCCATTAGAACTGGGGGAGACATGATTGGAATCTAAGTTTTCAGGAGGATGGAGGTTAGAGAAGGACAATGTTAGGGAGCCTGGGTAAATTGTTCTAAGGGAGAAGGATAATAGGTGGATAGCAATATGCTTTATTAGTTTTCTTATGGTACCAGAAGGGGAGAAAGGACTCCAGAGCACTGGATTGACTGCCCAATGGTGAATTCATGGAAGGCCAAGAGTTATGTTGGATAGGAAGAAGGTGTCCTACATTGTTGGAGGCGATTTCTAAATCAATGAGATCAGAAATTTTTATTTGTGTTCAAGTATTTTTTGGGTGATAATGATGTAAATTGTGTCCTTGATTGTGTGTCCCATGATCATGTGGGGGGGAGCCTGGAGAGACCCCAAATCTCAAAAACTCTCCCGTTGAGATAGGAGGAGCCCCACCCACCTATTCTTAGGGAAACTTCAAGATCTCTGCCAATTCAATCAGAAATCTTGACCTAGGGCATCATCACTGCTCTATTGAAACTAGTCCTTAATCTCCCCAGCCTAAAGCCTTAGAAGGCAAAATAAAGGATGACTTGAAACCCCAATCTTTGCTGATTCCTACAAGGGGAAAGGCCCGCTGAGCTGCTGTTCAGTGTAAGCCCATCTTGGCTTATTCCTGCACCAGGAAAAAGCCCACTGAGCCATGCTCAGGGTTAACTAATCTTGGCTAATAATCCACCTTTACTTGTCCCCTTTCGGAACTGTCCTGCTAAGCAAGCTGCTTTTCTGCTATAATAAACCCATTTTGCCATAAACCTCTTGCCTCGTTCCTTGGGGTTTGTGGATTCCTCCATGAAGCATGACTGGCCAAAGGGGATCCCCTCACCCCTTTTCTCACACCTCATCAATAGTGTATGACTACAAGGCATAGGATGATACTGACTCTGAATCAAGATTGCATTTTACCCAAAGGATAATGGAAAGGCATGAGTTAGTTACACCATGTTAGTAATAAAATATTGTACAGGAGAAGCAACAAAAACATAATCCAAGAATTCTCAAGTGGAAGGGACCTCAGAGGCCATCTTACTCAGTCCCTTTGTTTTATAGATGAGGGAATAAGGTCCAGAGATGTTAAGGGCTACACAGTTACTAAGTTCCTGAGTCAGGATTCAAACTCAGACCTTCCTGACTCCAATTCTAATGTGCTATCCTATGTCCAAACCAGAAAAATGTATGGCTTCAAAGGAAGTCATTTAATGAAGTAGTGAGTAGCCTGTATGTTTGTTTTATTGTGTTAGAAATACACTTTTGACCCTGAAAATCAGGTATCAAGAAAAATTTATTAGAGAAGAATCTTAAGGAATCATCTTAATCTTTTTTGGCTAGAAGTGGACCCCACTCCTCTTCAGGAAGAGGGAGCCTGAGCACAAAAG
The DNA here is from genome assembly GCA_023553655.1 of Myrmecobius fasciatus. Classification (NCBI taxonomy): domain Eukaryota; kingdom Metazoa; phylum Chordata; class Mammalia; order Dasyuromorphia; family Myrmecobiidae; genus Myrmecobius; species Myrmecobius fasciatus. The sequence continues at coordinate 745,048 of JAJPUD010000168.1, read as the reverse complement.
TGAGAGAAGCTTTATACCTGCTAGTTTGGCACAGTCCCTCCCTTCAGAGAACAGACTGGTTTGTTCCTTCTGGGTTACAATCTTTCTGATATGCCCACTACATGTTTCCCCCTAATATGTATAAACATGTTCCCCCTCCTCATCATACATTCCATGTTCAAAAATAGCAGAAAACTCCTCCTATTGGGTGTGTTCTTTAATATTCAATAATGCAATAGTGCAATAGTGATTTGGTCAAGTCAAGTCATTGACCCCAACTAGTTTGGGCTGGATGGGTTATTATCTTACCTTTGTAGTACAAGACTCTTTCTGATTGGCTGAATCTACCTGTACCTTCCTGGATCCCCAATTCCTTGTTTGCTCAAAGCTTCTGTTGATCACTTAATTGCTCTGTGGAATCTTAACCTTCCTTAACCTCTCACATTCTGATACCCTCTTGATCAGTGGTACCTACTATCCCATACTACTCTGAAGCTTGCAACACTTTGTGGAAAACAAACTTTTCAGCTTTTCTCACAATTGTTATCTGCCCAGTATCAAGATTTATAATAGGATTTGGACAAAAGGTCACAAAGGATAAGAGGATATGAATTGTGATCTGCACCACACTGAGTAGTTCATAGATTCATCAAAGCATGTATTTAGTAATATCAACATATTATTTATATTTGTGTATAATTAAATATATATATGTATGTATATATATAATTCCTCTTCTTAGTAAACTCTAGTGGTTTCCTATTGTCTCCAGGATCAAGTACATACTTCTGTGTATGGCAATTAAAATCTTTTATAATCCAGCCCCAACATATCTTTCCAATCTTACTATGCATGATTGCCTACTCTACAATCCAGCCAAAATGGCTTTAATATTCCTCATACCTGGAGATCTTAGGAACTCATTGGGACTGACAATGACTACATGGCATTGGCAATGTTGATCAAATTCTACCTAGGAGAAGGAAATTACATCTTCTGGAAGGTACAGAGTACACTCAGAAGGCTTATTCACCCAAGGAAGTATAGCAGAAGAAAGAAGAGCTGGATTAGAAACAGAGAAAGTGTGTGTGTATGTGTGTGTGTGTGTGTGTGTGTGTGTGTGTGTGTTGGGACGGTAGTGAAGCACTTTGATTATAGGTTTATCATAGAATTTAGAGCTTTTAGGAACCATCTACATTTTATGGAAGAGGGAACCAAACCAAAGCCTGAGAGAGTAAACACTTGATTTGGGTCACAAGAGTAAAAGATAACAGTTCTTCTAGTACCTGACTAATAGTACTCTCAAACACGTTGAAAAAGGAATAATATTCCTTGCCCTTCCCCAAAAGGACTTTTTGGGGGATGAGAAAACTGATCTAGGAACCTTCAAATGCTAAAAAAATCAAATTACTGATATTCTCTAATTGTTATTTATTCAACAAACATTTTTATGGACCCCTATATACAGAGTCCTATGTTTCTGGTAGGGAAAATGTCAAGTTGAGACAAAGTGGATTGCCTGCCCTCATGAAGCTTACAAACTAGCAGAGAAACCATTACAACAAATAATGTTACATGATAAAGTCATGAGCCAAGTTAAGGAGTTTGAGTTTCCATAGGCAGTAGGTAGCTATTGATGATTTTGGTGCAGGAGAGTGCACCATAAGTGCAATTAAAACAACAATAATACAACAGCAACCACAAAAAGCTGCTGACAGCAGCATGAGGATTGGATGGCAGGGGTAGTGGAGGACCAGTGATAGGGGTGAGAGTAGAATCAAAATAATGGTCAGAAAGGTTGATAGTGGTTTTTTTGTTTGTATTACATTCAGTGGAAATCTATCTCCTAGCAACTCCTTGCAGATGCTCTCAGTTCTCAGTCTAAGAACAAGCCTAATCCTTCTGCCACATAAATAAATGAATAACAAGTCCTCTAATTGTCTATAGTCCATATCCATAAGGCAGATTCCTTCCTTTGGAGGGAAGCACAGGATGAAGGTATGTGTATATGTGTGTATGTATATGTATGTATGTTTGTGTTCCCAGCACAGGTGGGGTCCTAGTAGAGCATGAAAGGAGAGAAGGCTTTGGGGGGAGCAGGGTAACCAAGGGGTGCCCGGGGGGCATATGTCTCACCATTAGCATTCGTGCTCCAGCTTGCCCTTCATAAGACTAATGGAGTTGCTACCTGGGGACATTAATTGTGCATGACACCATCCCAGAGCCTTTGTCCACTCTCACTAATATCCCCATGGCTTGGTGACAAGACGCTGGGAGAGATTAAAAACACCCCCAAAATCACTGCCAGCTGCACTCTTTGGTTTGACAGGATCTTCGGTTTCACTTACAACAGTCACAGCTGCACCATCTTGTACCCTTCTGCCTCTTGTTGACATCACCAATGGGTGGTATTGCTTTTTTCAGACATGTCATGTCATGCAGCCTCCAGTTTGGGGCTTCAGTCTGCAGGAGTTCCCCAGGGCTTGAACCATCTGGGCTGAGAGTTGAGAGGGAGTGAGGGGCCATTCATTTAACAGAAGTCTTGTATTCAGGAAGGATACAAAGAAAGGGACTATCTTTTTGTTGCTGTGGCTAGGTGGGGTGCCTAGGGCTTTATCCCAAGGAACTGAAATTGAAGGGTACCAACAGCCTCATCATGGGAGAATAACTTCTCACCACCTGCTCTTCACTTGATGGTGATGGACTTTTCTGTAGTCATGCTTCTTCTTACCCTATTTTTACTCCCTTCCCAACTCCTTAGCATTGGCCTTTATTAGCACAGAAATGTCATAGTGTCCTGGGCATCCTAGATGCTGAAAGCCAGGGAAGCTTTCCCTCCTCTCTTCTTATCTCCTTGTTATGAGTCTGTTCCTTCTGGCTTCTGCCCTGGTCAGTCCATATCTGGAACATCATTTTAGAAAGAACAATGAGGAACCAGTACATGAAGAAGGGAATGATAAGGATTGGGAGGTAACCTAAAGCCATGTTGGATTAGGGTTATTTAAAAGAAGTGGAGATTCTCAGAGTAGAGAAAAGACAGGATGGAGAAGACTTTATTGCTGCCTTTAAGTATCAGAATGGCCATCATGTGAAAGGAAGAGTAGCCACTAAAGGGCTGAACTGGGAGCAACGTGGGAAAGCTCCAAATTTCCCAACTATTAAAATTGTCCAAATGGGAAGGGTATTTCTTAGGAGTAATGTGTTCCCCATAATTGGGGCTTGCCAAGCAAAGGCTGAATGACCACTTGTTATGGAGATTTTGCATTTCTAAAGGAAAAATCTTTCTCAAAATAAGAACTATTCAAAAGTAGAAAGGATGATAAAAAATCCTATCTATACCCAGAGAAGGAACTGATTGTGTCAATATATATTGAAGCATTCTCTCTATCTTTCTTTGTTTAATTTAATTTTTCTTGAGGGTTTCTATTTTCATTAGAGTGGGAGATATATATATATATATATATATATATATATATATTCTTCACAACTTGACATTTATAGAAATGATTTGGAAAACTTCAAATGTAGTTTGTTAATTGTGGATGGGGATAATAGAGAGAACCTAGAATTCAAAACTTTTAAAAACAAATGTTAAAAAATGTTTTTGGCTGTAACTGGGGAAAATAGTAAATAAATAAAATAAAATAAAGTAGAAAGGGTTAACTTGTAAAATGGTGAATTCTCCATCATTTGACATGTTCAAGCAGAGACTAGAATGCCACTTACTAGGAAGATTTTGGATCCCCTTAGAGAAAACATTCCTTAAAACTAGAACTATCCAAAAGTAAATTGAAGGAATTCCTCATCACTGGAGGTGTGCAAGCAGAAGCTCTTCAGAGATGGGATTAGATTATAGAATCTTGAGGTTTCCTCAAATTTTGAGATTCTCAGATTATGCTTTACAATATATGTACCCTCTACCTTTTGATTTGGAAGGGACTTTGGAGGCTTCCTAGTGACTCTTCCCCCTTCTCCATGCCTAATCAAGGGCAAAGAGAAGGCATAAGTTATTCCAAGAGATCCTACATGATTATATACTGGTGATCTATTATAAAGAGTCATACAGCAGAGATTAGGTAGAAAAGTGACCATAGAATGTAGAGCTAGAACTGAATACAGAACCATCCACCCTTGAATCTGAAACTCCCTTCCCCTCCCACTCATAGCCACATTAAGGCCCAGAAACTAAAGTTACCCTGCCAAACAGGGCAGGGATAGACCCTTCTCTTTGCAGTACTAGTGTCAGATGGCAGATGTGGCTTCCTCAGTCCCAAATATCAGGCTTCGGCCCCTATACACTGGTTTTCTAATGTTGAAAAGTTGGAGTTGAACCCCCCAGATTTTCAGGTTAGTGTCATGAGGTATCTCAAAATAATTTTTAGGCTAAGACCACCTCCAAATTAAGAGGCAAAGACTTTATTATGCCACTGACAGTGGCTAATTTTCAAAAAAGGAGTTTTTGTAATTAACAAGGGAAAAGACAAGGGTTAAGTTCCCCCAGTGGAATTCCCCATTAACAAGGGGGAAGATACCATTAAGGCAGGCTAAGTCTTTTTTTATTTTTATTTATTTTTATTAAAGCTTTTTATTTGTATAACGTATGCATGGGTAGTTGCCCAGCATTGATATTTACAAAGCTTTCCATTACAACTTTTACCCCCAGTCCCCTCCCCTTCCCTAGATGGCAGGAAGTCCACTACACGTTAATAATGTTGAAATACTTGACAAATTGTGCAAGAAAAATCCTATCTACAAGAAAAAAAAAAGAAAATCAGAGAAAGGAAATACAATGCAAGCAAACCTCAATAGAGAGCATGAAAATGTTATGTTGTGGTCCATATTTCATATCCCTCTCTCTGGGTGTATATGGTTTTCTTCACTGAACAATTGGAACTGGTTTGAGACAATTCTTTGTTGCAGAGAACCACGTCCTTCAGAATTGATCATCATGTAATATTGTTGTTGCCGTGTATAATGATCTCCTGTTCTGCTTGTTTCACTCAGTATCAGATCATGCAGGTCTCTCCAGGCCTCTCTAAAATCGTCCTGCTGGTCGTTTCTTATAGAACAATAATATTCCATAACATTCATATACCATAATTTGTTCAGCCACTCTCTAATTGATAGGCATCCCTTCAGTTTCCAGTTTCCAGCCACTACAAAAAGGGCTGCCACAAACATTCTTGCATATATGGGGCCCTTTCCTTCCTTTAAGATCTCTTTGGGATATAGGCCCAATATCTGGGTCATTGACCCAATGCTGGGTCAAAGGGTATGCACAGTTTGATAACTTTGAGCATAGTTCCAAATTGCTCTCCAGAATGGTTGGATCCGTTCACAGTTCCACCAACAATGTATCAATGTCCCAGCTTTCCCACATCCCCTCCAACATTCATCATTATCTTTTCCTGTCATTTTAGCCAATCTGACAGATGTGTAGTGGTACCTCAAAGTTGTCTTAATTTGCATTTCTCTGATCAATAGTGATTTGGAGCAACTTTTCATATGACTAGAGATGGTTTTAATTTCATCATCTGAAAATTGTCTGTTCATATCCCTTGACCACTTATCTATCGAAGAGTGGCTTGAATTCTTACATATATGAGACAATTCTCTATATATTTTAGAAATGAGGCCTTTATCAGAACCATTAAATGTAAAGATGATTTCCCAATTTGATGCTTCCCTCCTAATCTTGTCTGCATTAGTTTTATTTGTACAGACACTTTTTAACTTAATATAATTAAAATTATCTATCTGGTGTTCAATTAGGAGTTCCAGATCTTCTTTGGACATAAATTTATTCCATCTCCACAGGTCTGAGAGATAAACTATATTATGTTCCTCTAATTTGCTTACAAAATCACTCTTTATATCTAGATCTTGAACCCATTTAGATCTTATCTTGGTATGTGGTGTTAGGTATGTATGGGTCAAGCCCTAATTTCTTTCACACTAGTTTCCAATTTTCCCCGCAGTTTTTGCCGAATAGTGAGTACTTATCCCAAAAGCTGGGGTCTTTGGGTTTATCAAACACTAAATTGTAAAGGTTATTGCCTAGATTGTCCTGATAACCTATCCTATGCTACTGATCAGCAAGGCAGGCTAAGTCTTAATAAACTAATTTTAACTATAATTCTGGAGAAATTGAGGCAAGATAGAGATTAGAGAGAGTTTTTAAATATGCTATTAGTGGAGAGTCTAGAGTGACAGCCAAACAGGATCCATGGCCAAATAGGATCCATGTCCAACCCCCAGCTGGTGGATGGGACTCTTGTCTCAAAGTATCCAATGACGAGCAAGGTGTTCCAGAGACTTTTATAGGGCTCCAGTGATCAGGGAAACAAAGTCAAAGGGGATAGAATACTGGGGGGATAGAAGTTCCAGGAAAGGATCATAAATTCAGTTCTGACAAGTTGGGGGTACAGAGGAAGGATCATAAATTCTGATAATCTGGGAAGAAGCTAGGAGACACTGAGTCTGAGATCAGAAAAATAAGGAGGTCATCTATGTATTTGAGATAAGCCATCTGGAGTTTTATGACTCTTTGGAATGTCAGTGGCCAGAGCTCTGCAGCCCTAATTATCTCAGTCCTAATGGCCAGGCAGAGTGGAGCTTGCCACCAGGGAGACTGAGGCAGAATAATTCAGGGAAACTGAGGCATAACATAGGAAAAAGATACTATTAGGCATGCTAAGTTCCTAGAGAATGTGATGCCAATAAGGCAGGCAGTTCCTAATGAACCTGCAATGTCATAAAGTAGCTAAATTTCTAAAGAAATTAGAGGAGAATTACATGGTCTAATCTTAAAAGTCTTCACAGGAGTTAGTTATAACAATGAGAAAGATGTCATAAAACAGACAAAGTCCTTAGAGATCTTGCTGCCATAGTGTGGGCAATTCCTAATGAACCTTTGATGCTGAAGAAGTGGAACACTTTTTATAGGTTCTTTTAAAGGAGAAAAATAATCTGGGAAGTTGATGCAACTGTCCAGTAATTGTGGGTTCATGTAATAAAAGGCTCACTTAAAGAGCAAAAAGTTCACTTAAGGACAGATAATCTTCCCCGCTTGCCTCAGGGAATAGCTGTGGGAATTCAACTAGGACCCACTATAACAAAGAATTATTTAAATTCCACTTAAATTCAACAAAAGCCTTTTTCTGTCAAATTCCCTTCCTCTTGTCCACCTAGACACCAGGTTGCCTTATGCTGGAGTTTTATTCACTCCATTACCGTGATGACAGGTTTGCCATCAATAGTTTAGTGTGACAGAATATATTCTGGATTTGGCATTGGGGTTACCTCCATGTCTCAGACATTTGCTAGTCATGTGGCCTTGATCAAGTTACTTAATTTTTCTCACTTTATTTCTCTGTCTCATTTTTTAAATCTATATCTCAGTTTTATCTATAAAAGAGGGATAATAATTTAAAGTTCTTATATAGTCATGAAGAAAGGGCTTTGCAAGCCTCAAAATGGTATAGAAATGGGAATTTTTTTTGTTTGTTTTTTGCTAAGACAATTGGGGTTAAGTGACTTGCCCAGGGTCACACAGCTAGGGAATGTTAAGTGTCTGAGACCAGATTTGAACTTAGGTCCTCTTGACTTCAGGGCTGGTGCTCTACCCACTGCACCACCTAGCTACCCCAAAGGGAATCATTATTCAAGTCATTTAGTATAAGTGGCTTCCTTTATAGAGAGAGAAAAAATAAACTTTTTAGTTCTAAGTTTTGCTTTCCATAAACACAAGCGTCACAGAACCATCTGCCAGGAGCCTAAGCCTATGAATGAAATGCAGTAGCACCTCAGACATTTCTTAACTTTTTAAATTAAAAACTACTGTGGGGCAAGTAAAGACATTTAGGGGAAGGGTTGAGGTAATGTCTCAGATCATCAGTACTTAATTTCTTCTCCAGAAAACTAAAATTTTCTCCTCTGACTGTAATGCTCTGGGAGAAACTGAGGCAGTACTACAGATTGGAGATTATTTAATATTTTATTGATGGTAATGGAGAGTTTAGAATACATAGCTTTGGGTGGGACTGAATGGAACTCCTGTCTCAAAGCACCCAGTCCCAGAGAGTTAATCCATCTGGATTAGCCAGCCATCTGGATCTCAAAGTATCCAGCACTCAAGAAATTGCTCCCACTATCCTTATATGGCTCCGGCACTCAGGGGAACAAAGAAGGAGAGGCAGAGGACTGGGGGGAATTGGAGTTCCAGAAAAAGACTATAAATTCAGTTCTGACAGTTGAGGGTATGGAGGAAGGATTGTAAATTCTGATAAGTTTGGGAAGAAGCTAGGAGCCACTGAGTCTGAAGCCAAAAGATAAGGAATATGTCTAGGTATTTGAGATGGGCCATCTAGAGATTTTATTACTCTTTGGAATGCCAGTAGCCATAACTGTAGGCCAATTATCTCTGAATGGTCAAAAGGGGGATTGCTACTGAGGCAGAATAATTAAGGGAAAACAATTGAGGGGAACGAGACAGAGCTCACCTTGTATTGTCAGGCATCCCCTCCATGATCAGAGATACCTCACTTTGTCAGGGATCCTCTCATGGGGTCTGAGATCATCTTATGTATGCTATTAGGAATTCTTTCACATTCTCAGAGATCTTCTCCAGTTGACAGGGATCACTTTGTATTGTCAGGGATCCCCTCCCACAGTCAAATTTCCCTTCACTTTGCCAGAGATCCCCTCATGTTGTTTAGGAATTGTTAAGGAATCTCCTCCCACTATCAGAGATTCTCTCTTATCGTCAGAGATTCCCTTATGTTTTCAGAGATCTCACACTGTCAGAGATTCCCCTTATATTCTCAGGCTTCCTCTTTCACAATAAGAGATTCCTTTGTGTTGTCAGAAAAATCCTTCCTCTCCTGGAGATTTCCTTCTTTGTAGACTCAGAGACATCAGCAGCTGTGTCCATATTCCATCCAGTCATCTTCCCACCCACTGTAGCTAAGGCTGAAATCTTTCACTGTGTCTGAACAATTCTCCTCTTAGTGTTTTATCTCTGAGTAATTGAAACCATTTATTTCTCCCCCTCCAGTTATAAACAACCCCTCCCACACTGCCTTTTGTTTGTGAGCTTGCAGTGAAAGAAAAACTATAATTCCCTCCTTCTGACATTGTGTACAAATTGTTTGGCAATCACCTTGTTCATAGTTCATAGAAGCAGAATAGCTTGTTGGGAAGAGTTTAGGATTGAAGAGTTCAGGACTTTGAGTCAAAATACCTGAATTCATGTCTGGTCTGACACTTATTAGTGTGACCTCAAGAACTTCAGTTCAACAAACATTTATTCAGTATCTATTATATGCAACTAATCAGGAAGATTCATCTTACAAGTTTGAATGCAGTTTGAGACATTTATTTGCCCTGGGCAAGACAACTCACCAATAGCATGTAGAGCCCTATATTCCATGCTAGGAGAGATACAAAGTTTAAATAAGACCCTGCCCCCATGGAGTTCATAATCCATCTAATGAGAGATAGAACACATACACAAAGAATTATTGGTACATTGAAAAGAAGACTGGCTCTGGTGTCAGAGGACCTGTGTTGAAATCTCATCCCTGTTGCTGTGATGATCTCACCTGTGTGACCCTGAGCAAATTATTTCACTTCTGGATCTCAGTTTCCTCAACTGTAAAATGAGGAGTTTATACTAGATGGCTTCTAAGATCTTATTGAGCTGTCACTCCATGAACCTCTTGAGTCACAAAGTGTAGAGGGAAGAGCTCAAGGACATGTAATATTATAATGTAATATTTTATATGACAAATACTTTAAAAAAATGCAGAGTGCTATGGGAAGTCTGACAAGGGGGGGCCCTGTAGGGAAGATAATTTTCAATTAGGAGGACAAGGAAGGCTTCTTAGTGCAGCACATTTGAGGTGGGTTTTAAAGGATAAATAGAAAGTCAGTAGCAGAAGGGCACTTTGGGAAAAGGTATAGAGCTAGGAGGGAAAGGTAGCACAGTTAAAAGGTGGCCAGTGTGTTAGTTTTATCTGGATATTCAGCAGAATGATGGAGCCTACTCAAATGGGTTTGCAAGATGGCAGATGATTAAATTTTCAGTACTTAAGAACTCTAAGGCTTGAATTATTGTTTTATTGATTGCCTAAACTTAAGAAAGTGATGGTGAGAAAATGTTAATGTAAATTAAATTTTAAAGTATTTTTGAGTATATTTTTAGGTGGGAGGAGAGAGCTCAGTGTTAAATATTTACCAACACACCCTTGCCTCTGGGTCATAGAGTGTTGGAAGGATAGGAATGTGAAAAAAGCTAAGAAAGTTAAGTTGGCATTAGATTGTTTGAATGCCAGACAAAAGAAATTAAGTTTTACTTAGGAGGCAATGGTGGTGGCTGTCCTTTATTCTTGAAAAGGACCCAAATGACATCACCATGTTAGAGTTAAGTTACAGGGTGTCTGACTTTGGTTGATCAGACCAATATGAGCTTGGAATGTTCTGCCACAGGTCGGACTCAAATAGTCCCCATGAACATTTGGGGTAAACTCTAACTTTTCGCATTTCTTCTGAGTTAATTCAATTCTGTTTTGTTCACACAGCACAGCATCTTCTGAAGGCACACTATGCTGGGCGGTCCTGTGCCAGTGTCTCCTGTGTTATACAATCAGTTCTAAAGTTCTTAAAAGAGACCTTGAGAGTTTCCTTAGGAGGCAATAGTGAACCAGGAAGAATTTTTAACCAGAGGATTGACACAGCAAGATCTATGTGTATAAGTAATATTATTCTGATAATAACGTAAAGGAGGCTTTTACCTAGTAGAGGATCTCTTCTCCTCTGTTAATTGAATAGCTTTTTTCCCTTCAAATCAGCAATCTATTACTTGTAGAGGCAGGTTTATTTGGCTAGCTTAAGATTCTTTCTTTCACTTTTTATTTTTAAAGATTCATCATCTATGATCCAGGTTAGTATTGGGAATAGAGAGATTGAGAGATGTAAGATGTAGAGATGAAATTGGCACCACCAGGTAAATGATTGAATATGAGGGGTGAAGGAGACAGAAATCAAAGATAATAAGAGATGGGAGAGCAGGTGACTGATGGCAGCAGATTTAGGGGGAAAGATGAACTGGTTTCAGATATCAGTGGGCTAGCCAAGTGGGGCTGTCCCAAAGGTAGTTGGAGATGCAGGTTGAGTAGTCAAAACTGTAATGTATTTTGAGGTCATTACTTAGAATTGGTAATGGACATGGTGAGGGTCAATGAGATTGCCAAGACAAAGTATAGAGGGAAGAGAAGCCCAAGGACAGACCTTTAGGGAATATTCACATTAAGGGATTTGTAAGATGATAAGAAGCCAAAGCAAAAATTGGTTGGAGAGGTAGGAGGAGAACTGTAAGAGTTTGGTAACTCTGAAGCCATTAGTGTCAAGCTTCAGAGATGCTCGAGATAAGTTACTTCTGACACTGTTAAAATTTCCTTCATCTTTCCTTTCACATTGCCAGAGATATCCTCACATTTCTCTCAATCTAGTGGTCAATGAATATTTGAATGAATGAATGAAAGGTATTTTATCACCCTCAGTCACTGGGAAGTAATGAAATCTTGAATGACACTGGTAATAGGATAGTATAAGAAGAGCTAATATTTATATCATTTTCAGGTTTGTAAGATTTTTTTTTTTACAAATATTGTTCCATTTTATCCTGACAGTGCCCTTGGAAAGCAAGTAGTATTATGATTCTCATTTTATAAGAGCTGGGGAAACTGAGGCAGACGAGGATTTAGTGGGCTACTAATTCATCTAGCTACTAAGTTTCTGAGATTTGAACTTGGGTCTTCCTGCCTCCAGTTTTATTTCTTTATCCATTGTACCACATAAGACAGTTGACATGTAGGTAATATATCCATGGAGTATGTGGGTAGAGCACTTGGGATCAAGGACTATATGATGGGGCTTTTAGGTTTGGCATGGATGGTAAATAGAACTCATGGATATAGTCAAGGTGAATGGAAAGTGAACAAAGTCCAAAGTCAGTGCATGGTTTTGTGAAAGATATATGATCATTCTGGCAGGAGGCTGGAAGACGGGAGATCAAATGGTAGCTATTAGGAAAAGTTCTATAAGCATTCCAGTAGTAGAGTATGGCAGTGTTTAACTAGATGCAAGCTCATTGGGATCAGGATAGACTAGTATTGTTATCAAGAGATTTACAAGGAGAACAGAACCTAGAGTCTACTAGCTGATAGTAACCAGTCCTACATTCATGCTAAGACAAATATCTAGGACATGTTCTCTTTTCTGTCCATTCTTTTGGCATCGGCCTGTACTATCTTGATGCTTTCTCCATGCTGTTATGTCTGTGAGTCCCCTCAATTGTACTTAAATAGGGAAGGATTTTTGTCTTGTGCTTACCCTCTGTCAAAACACCCACACCTTTGCCTGAGTAAGTTATGAGTAACTGTTATTCATGGTCTGACAAATTATATATACATAGATGTGTGTATGTATGTATGTATATATATATATATGTATATATATATATATATGTACTATGTACGTAATAGGGGAACACAACAACAGATAGGAAAGCCATCCAAGAGCCCAAACTATCCAGAGATTACACTGTTCCATCCTGAAGAAATCTTACCTAAGTAGATCTTTTTTTCTCTTGTCTTCTCTTCCCCTTTCCTTTCCTATGTTCTCCTTTTCTTTTCTCCCCTCCTCTCCTCTTCCCTCCCTTTCTCTCTCTTCCTCTCCCTACTCTTCCCTTCTTCTCTCCTGTTCTTCCCTCCCCTCTCTTCTCCTCTTCTTCCTTCTCCTCTCCTCTCCTCTCTTCTCTCCTATTCTGTCCTGTCCTGTCCTTTCCTCTTCCTTTATATCCCCTTCTCTTTTCTTCCTTCACCTCCTCTAATCTCTTCTCTATTCTTTCTTCTTTTCCTTTTTCCTTCCTTTATCCCCTCTAATTCTTCCATCCCTCCTTCCCTCCCTCCCTCCCTTCCTTCCTTCCTTCCTTCTTTCCTTCTTTCCTTCTTTCCTTCCTTCCTTCCTTCCTTCCTCCCTTTCTTCCTCTCTTCTTTCCCTCCCTCTCTCCTTCCCTCCGTCCCTCTTCCTCCCTTCCTGCCTTCCTTCTTTCCTTCCTTCCTGCCTTTCTCCCTCACCCCAATCTTCTACAAATATGATTAGTTTTTCCACAATAGCTGAACAGTCCAACCTAAAACTCTAGCTCACAAATTCCAAGTTTTTTTCCTAATATTCTGCTTATAGGAAGTTTAAAAGAAAAAGAGAAAGTAAGATCCTCATCAGGATTTTTGTCAGTAGCTGCTGCCTTTCTGCTCCTATAGCACAGTCTTCCTGGTTGTGATAATAGATGAAGAGAATAATTGGGGAATTCTTTCCTATAATACAAAAGAATAAAACTTTTGACATGACTGTTTATCCCAGGACCCAGGCTTCCCAGAGTTCAGCCCAGAGCCTAGAGCTCAGTCCAATCTAGATCTAAGCCTAGAGCCCTAATCATCTCACCCTCTGACCCACAACCATGTCCTGTGAGTGGGTCACACATGAGTCATTCTGCTCCACCAGGATATTTTATTTTATTTTAAAGAAAAACAAGTGTGGCCGGGGAGAGGGTTAACAGTTGATTCTCTTTTTTCTGAGTGATTTTATCACTGTCGTTAGCACATTCATTGAAGTAAGTGACGAATCCATCATGGGGTGACAGCCGCTGCAGACTAATGGCTGTGCGATGGTAATAATTTTTAATATGATTTTTATTTCACTTAATTTCATATGTGCTTGACAAAAGGTCCCAGTCACTGGGGAGCTGTGTGAAGCTGGGAATATGCTTCAGGGAAGGTCTATTAAGCCAAGTGCTGGAAGCCCCAAGAACAATTTCAGCATTTGAGGAAAGTAAGGAAACTTGGCTGAGTGGAGTTTGTCTTGGGCACAGGGTCAGTATTAGGAATTGGCACAAGGTAATGCCAGGAAAAGACACACATAATCATTCATATGATCTCTGTTTCATCTTTTTCTTTCACTATTTCGAGCCTCCCTTCCCTTCCTCCCCAAACAAGGGGTCATCCTGTGACATCTATGTTCTCTAGTTCTTCAAATACATGCATACCCTGAGTCAAATATATCACAGATCACACAGTGACATATACAGACATACTCTGAGATTCATGAATATACACATACATATTATCTCACACACATGCAAAACCACACACACACACACACACCCTCAAGTCTTACACATTCCCCTAGTTACCCATACAAACTGGACCTTACACACAGAGCTTTACAGCCAGAAGGGGGATCTTCTAGGGCATTGCACTAGATTTGGGCATTTGCATGTATGGACATCTAGTGTAACTTGTTCTTGAGCAATAATCCCTTCACAACACTTCTGACAAATCACCTTCTAGTTTCCACTTAAAGATTTCCAATGATAAAGAACTCATTACCTCCCAAGAAAGCATATTCTCTTTTCAACAGCCAGCTTTACTAGGAGGTTCTTTGTCTCACAGAACTGGAATCTGTCCTTCTGCAACTTTTTACCACTTCTTTCTGCAAATTCACCCATTTAAGTTCAGCCAAAACAAGTATTTTTAGTCACACAGAAACACATTCACTAGCCAATCCAATTCAATAAACCTTTATTAAGTGCCTACTGTGTATCAGGCACTGTGTTAAGTAAAAAAAATGAAAAGTCAGTTCTTGCCCTCAAAGAATTTACAATCTAAAGGGGGAGACAGCATACAAAGGGATGCAGGAAAGTGAGATTGTGGATAAGGGGAATGATGGATAAGCAGGGATACCTGGTACAGAAGCATCTTTTTTTGTGTGTTGAAACCAGACAGAGCAGCAAATGCAAAGGGAAGTGAACTGATAGTGCAGTCTCTGGCCTCTCCTCTATAAGGGAAGGTATAGGGAAGAATTGGGTACACTGCTTTCCACTCCAAATAGAGAGGAAAAGAGGCTGAGGGAGGTGATGTTAATCAACACTTAAGTTAGCAGCAAGAAGTGATGTGTTTATCTGGGAGGGGCATCTTTATTCTGTGAAGATGAAACCAAGGAGGGTAGCAGATACAAAATGGATACATGCACACAAAGATATCCTGTTCAATATATATAGTTTCATACAGTAAAAAAATTATATAGAGACACACTTGTAACCACACAAATACACAGCCGAATATATACAGCTTGGACCCCAGCTTTTGCCTTAGATTGGAGTAATGAGCGAAGAGTACAAAGCCCTGGGAGAAGTCATTGGGAATATATTTCTTGAGCAGAATCCATAATTATTGTAGAAAAGGTGAAGAAATTAATAAACGAGTATTAGGATGGAGAATGAGGAAGTTTCTTTAACTCATATGAATACAGGGCATAGGAAAACTAGAGAAGAGGCTAATGATGATCTTCCTTTGATTTATCTTGGAGACTATTTTCTTTTCTTTTTTAAATAAAAAATTTGAATGAAGGCATTGATGGCATTGGATGCCAAAGTCAGAATACAGAAGGAACTTGACAAGGCTAAAATATTGATCTGAATCAAATGAGTTTAACTACAAAAGTGATAAATGTAAAGTCTCACATTTGGTTAAAAAATCAACTTTACAAATATAAGATGGGATAGGCAGGGCTAGGAAATAGTTCTTTAAAAATGTCAGAGCATTTTAGTAGATTTCAAGTTCAATATGAATTAACCTGGACCATCTCCTTTGCAACTCATTGCACTTGTCACTGCAAACTCCAAACAGAGAAACATTCTATATAAGGAATAATAAGAAGACCAATTTGGGTAGACCACAGAGTCATGAAGAGAAAAATGTGCAAAAAACTTGGAAAAGTCGACTTTAAATGTTAAACAAAGGAGTTTCTTTTTATTTGAGAGGCAATAGAGAGTCACCTTTGTTTCATGAGCAGGGGAATGATATGGTCAGAACCATGCTTTAGAAATGTTACTTTGCATATATATATATATATATATATATATATATATATATGTCTATAGTTGTTCTTTTTGTGATGGCAAAGAATTGGAAATTGAGGGGATACCCATGAACTGAGAAATGACTAAACAAGTTGTGGTATATGATTGTGATAGAATACTATTATGCTATAAGAAATGTGAACACATGGTTTTAGAAAACCTGGACTCACAAGAACTGATGCAAAGTAAAGTGAGCAGGATCAAGAGATCAACAGCAAAATTATATGATGATAAAATATAAAGGACTTAGCTACTCTCAACACAATGATCCAAGACAATTCTAATGGACTTATGAAGAAAAATGCTATTTATTTCCAGAGAAAGAAATGATGGAGTCTGAATGCAGACAAAAGCATACTTAAAAAAAACAACTTTTTTTAGTCTGTATTTTCTTTTGTAACAAGGCTAATGTGAAAATAAGTTTTGTATGATTGCACATGTATAATCTTTGTCAAATTGCTTGCCTTTTCAAAGAGAGGAGAGGGACAGAAGGGAAGGAGAGAATTTGAAACTCAAAATTAAAATGTCAAATGTAATTGGGGAAAATAAAATATAAAATTTTAAAAAAAGAAATGTCACTTTGGCATCTGTGAGGAAAGTGGGTTGGAACATAGATGGACTGTATTTAAATTAGGAAAACTGTTATAATGATTCATGAAAGAGGTGATGAGGGCCTGAACTAAGTTAGTGACTATGTAAATGGAGAGAAGGGAATAGGTGTGAGACTAAGTGTGGAAGTAGAATCAAGACTTTGCAATTGATTTTATATTGGAAATGAAAAAAGTGTGAAGAGTTGAGGCTGACTCTAAAGTTTTTAGCCTTAGTGAACGGAAGGATGGAAGTATCCTAGAGGGAAGTTTGAGAAAGGAGTAATTTGGGGTATGGGAAAATAATGAGTTTTATTTTGGATGTACTGAGTTTAAGGTGTCTAAAGGACATCTAGTTAGTAATGTTGGTTAGCTGATGATTCAGGATCAGAATCAAGAAGTAGATTAGGGCTATATTTGGATCTGAGAATCATCTGCATAATGACAATAATTGAGCCAATGGGAACAAATTGTGTCATTAAGAATAAAGGGGGGGGGAATGACCCAGAACAGAGTGGAATCTACCTAATCTGGATAGGTAGAGTCCCTGATATACTACTTACTCTGTTCCCTTGTGAAAATTTTAAAATTAAAACAAAATCCAACTTTAACCATCCATTTTTGTGGTCTGAAGTGTATAGCAAAAAAAGGGAATGTGAAAAAGAAGAAATCAGGTATAGGAAATGGGCATTAAGATATGGTTTCAATGACAGAAGGAATGGAAAAAAAGAGTAGGTAATGAAGTCTAGCATTTCTGAAATAATTTCAGAAAGTGGAGAATCTAGCAGCCAGAAGCAGAATCACAGAAATAGTAGTAGAAAGGCCATCTCTCCCAATCTGTAGTTGAACAATAACCTCTTCTATGAGTTTTCTAATAAGTGGTACTCCAGCTGGGCAGAGGTGAGCGCCCATAATCCCTGCTACTGGGGTGGCTAAGGCTTATAGAGTTCTTGAGCCTTGAGGTTCTAAAGTGCGGTAGGCTAAACTGATCTGTTGTCTTCAGTAAGTTCAGCACCAATATGGTGAACCTCTGAAGAGGAGGGCTGCCAGCCTGCTTATTGAAGGATGAAGTAGCATACAGTAGGTCAAAATATCTGTACTGATCAGCAGTCATTTGGGTCCATGAGTGGCCACTGTACTTTCCACATTGGGTAGATAGAGAGTCCCAATCTCAAAACAAAGAAACAAACAAAAATTCACACGCAAAAACAGGTGGTCTTTTAGTCTTGAGAGCAATGAGGAACTCACTATTCCTGAGGTGGGCTATCCCAATTTACAGTTCTAACAGTATATCTTACTTACATCAACAGTTATCCCTTCTACATCTTTGACTTTTCCCATCATAGTTTTGATATACTGTGGGTAAGCATAAGAAATTAAATGATAATTTTGGGCAGAGTTTTATGGAAACTGCAGACAACACCTAAAGGGCAGCAGATGACACAGTAGCTATGACCAAATATTTAATCCCAATTTTATAATAAGGTACTGTAAATACTCCATAAAAAAGGGACAAAATAAGATTTCTTTTCTTGTATGAAGGGAGGGCCAAATTTATTTTTTAAAGAACAATAGATTTTTATTTTTCAAAAAATATATGCAAATATGCAAAAAATATATGCCAAACCTTGTGCTTCACATTTTCTCCCTTTCTCCCCACCTCCTCTCTTTCCAAGATAGCAAGCAATATAATAAAGGTTAGACATGTACAATTCTTTTAAATATATTTACACATTTATCATGCTGTACAAGAAAAAAATCAAATCAAAAAGAGAAAGAAAAAAAAACAAACAAGAAAAGAAAAACAACAAAAAGGTGAAAATATTGTGATCCACATTCAGTATCCATGGTTCTCTCTCTGGATATAGATATCTCTTTCCATCACAAGGCTTTTGGAGTTGAGGGTCGAAAGTTTTTATGTGGATTTTCCAGATCAGGGGGCATCCCTAACCCCAGTAATGTGAAAAAGATAAGTAGAGTGGAAACTGGATTAAACAAAACAAATTGAATCTCTCTTCTACAAGGCAGTTAGATGATAGAGTAGATAGGAGAATGAACTGAAGTCAAGAAAATCTGAATTCAAATTCTGCCTCAGAAACTTTCTAGCATCTTTAATTTTTTCAGTCTTCACGTGACACAGGATCATAGTACGTTCTCCTGATAGAATGGAAACTCTTTAAGGGTAGGGGTTATTTCAATTTTGCTTTTATATCCCCAATGCCTAATACAATGTCTGGCATAAAGTAGGTGCTTAATAAATTTTTTTTGGTTGAGTAACTGACTGATTGGTGATCTCTAGTCATATTGCCTCCTTGTTACCACATCTGCAGACCTACTCCAGTTTATCAGTCTCTTATATATACAGAATTTGTCTATTTGGGGGAATAATAAATGTACAGAAAAAACATATAGCATTGAATACTGCACAATTCTTCAGATGTGATCTGATAGAATAGTATAGGTAAACTACTTCTTTCCCTATTGAAGGCCTCTTTCAATACAGAATTGAAAAATAGTGAGCAAAAAGAAAGCTGCAACTAGTGGTTCTCCAAAGAGGAGATGAATTCCACTACTTCCAACCTTTACTAATGAGCAAAGCCCCAAAGTCAGGTTCAGTGTCCTCTCCGGAACCATGCCATGGACTTCCCAGGGTTGACTCTTATCAGTTCCTAGACTTATTCCTTCCCCCATTCTGTACCATTTTCCCAGCTCTGTTCCAATGTCCTTGTAGAAGTCAGTGTATTACCTATGTACACACACACACAGACTCACATATGCTCAGATTCTTATGAACATTGAACACTTATTCAGACAGTCTGTTTAATGGAAGCATGAATGTCTCTCCCCCAATATTCCATGTCTTATCTAAGATCCTGAAGATGCTCTGAGTGTTTGTCTATGTGGTATGTGTGTACATGCACATATGTACAAGTGTATTTGGGATGTCAGGGGTGGGGCATCCATCTGTGTAGAGAAGAAGATGCTTAATAGCTCAAGGGCTATTTTATTGTGTTCTTGAGCTGCTGAAGCAACTGTTTCAACCTGTTTGACTATATATTGTTCTATAGAGTGTTGGCAGGCTAGGTTTGTGTTTCATTTGGGAAATACAGGAGCTACTTGAGCTGGGAAGTAAGATCTAGGTGTTCAGCAGATAATATAAGATAGCATCGTATAAAAAGTGTTGATTCTGCAATAAAAGACCCGAGTTCAAGTGCTGAATTTGATGCTGCCTGTGGAACTTGGCATTAGTTAGTTATTTGATCTTCCTGTCCTCCCACTTCTTCATCTGTCCATTTTTTGGGGGGAGAGGTTATACTAGTTGGTTTCTAAATTTCCTTTCAGTGCTTCACCTTTGATACTATGAAATACTTTGGTAGCTATGTAGCTATGAAGTACTGAAGAGGAGAGAGGATGGTTCAGGGACATCATAGTCTAGGCTTGAACTGGGGTGCTGCCTCTGTGTGTGGAGAAAAGAGGGCAGATTTGAGAGAGAAGGTTTGGATAAAAATCTATGAATTTGTATGTGTGGATGTGGGGAAGGTGGCCACTCAGCTTGTGTGTCAGTGAAAGCAGTACCCACCCCAATGAAGTAGTCTCATCATCTCTCAGACATGAACTCTCCCCTTTACTCGCATACATACCCCCTCGATTCTAGGTCTTATCAACACCCCCTTATATTGTTGCAAAGACCTCTTAATTGGCTTCCCTTACTCTCCTCCCTTCTTCAGTCCATTCTACAACTGAGGCCAATGTGATTTTTCTTAATCATAGATCTGACCAAATCATTCTCCTACTAAGTAAACTCCATAGCTCCCTATTGCCTCTAAGTAGAGATATAAATTTCTGTTTAGTGTTAGTTTTTAAAATCCTTCAATATTTATAACTTCATTATATATTATTCCCCCTTCAGCTAGAGAGGTCTTCTTTCTATTCTCACATATGACACATATGACATCTCTCATTATACTGGTCCTTTCTTAATACTCTCTCCTTGATTAAACCTCATAGACTCCCTTCCTCCCTTCAAAACACAGATCAGTATGTAGAACCATGACGCCTCTCCTGATCCCATCAATTTCTAGTGCAATGCCTCCCAAACTAATAGTAATCTATGCAGCATCTTTGTGCCACACATTGTGCTAAGTGCTTTACAAATTTTATGTCATCTGATCCTCACAACAATCCTGAGAGGTAGGTGCTATTATTATCCCCATTTTACAGTTAAGGACACTAAGGTAGATATTAAGTGACTTATGGAGGATCATACAGTTAGTAAATATCTAAGGCAGAATTTCAATTCAGATATTGTTGATTGCAGTCCAACACCCTATCCACCCTATCCCAACTACTTTTTATTCTAAATAGACATATAATCCAGGATTCAAACCTAGGTATCTATATAAGACTCTCCTTATTCATGGAAAGTTACTTGATGATCTGCTGTCTGAAAGATAAATGAAGTTAGTAAGGATTTGAGAGAGGAGAGCTCATCTGTTAACTTCTAGCCTTGAGAGATGACATAAGATTTGAAGTTCTTTTCAGGGAGAGGCCCCTGGAAGGAAAGAAAAGACTTTTAAAAGTTAAGATGTAGAAAAGTCAGTCTCTTGACATGTCCTTGATTTTCATATTAAAGATTTGGGGAATTTCCCCTTGGATCAGGATCTCTGTCTCTCTGTCTCTCTCTCTGTTTCTCTCTTTATCTATCTGTCTGTCTGTCGGTCTCATTCTGTCTCTCTGTTTCTGTCTCTCTGTGTCTGTCTCTGTCTCCCTCTATTTTTCTCTCTCTCTTCCTCTCCTCCAGTACTGTGTCTTTCTAATCCCTCTGTTCCTTTCCCTATTTTTCTTCTTCTCCCTATCTCTATCTCTGTCTCTTTCATCATACTTCTAGTAGGAAGGATAATTTATTCTATTATTAGTCTATTTTAATTGTTTGCTTGTATAAATGGAGTTATTTTCTATTCATTATGTGTGATGATCTTTGTATAACTAGAATTTGGTGCAAAGGCAATCAAGCATTTGGATATAGCATGGACATTCCTTTTCCAGTAAAGGATGACCAGAAAAAAAGGATTGATCCTAATAATAATTCCCTTATACTAGCAATATTTAAAGGAACAAATAGAATTATAATATAGTGTTTTCTCTCTGAGAAGGGTCTGCTTTGAAGGCCTGATCTCCTCCTCTTTAGGCAAAAATCAGTCTCCCTTAAAGAGAGCTGGGCGAGATCCCAGAGATAGCTATTTATATCTCTCTGTGAGTCACATTTAGACACACTACATGGATATACATATATAATCTACATAGTTACACACAAAGATCCCACTTATTATGCCCTTATTATCTCCCCCATTAAAATCTATGTTTCTTGTCTGAAAGGATCATTCCATTCTTTGTATTCTAGGACCTAGCAGAGTGCCGGGAATGTAACATAAAAATTTTAAGTTTGCTGAAATTGTCAGAGATTCCATATTTTACAAAGAATTTTGCATCCATTATCTCTGACTCTCATGAACACTTTGTATTAGTAAGCATTTAATAAACACTTGCTCATTAAAATAAGCATAATGCCATACCCCCACCTTCTTACAGCAGAAAGATTACTATATCCAAAAGTAGGCTTTTTAAATACCATTTTAGTGATTTCTTATGTTAAAGTCTTGCTTTTCAGTTTGGAATTATGTCCAAAGGGCTATCAAAATATGCAATGATCCAGCAGTATTTCTACTGGGTTTATATCCCAAAGAGATCTTAAAGGAGGGAAAGGGACCCACATGTGCAAAAATGTTTGTGGCAGCCCTTTTTGTAGTGGCAAGAAACTGGAAACCAAGTGGATGCCCATTAGTTAGAGAATGGTATGTAACAATAGTAAGTTATGGTATATGAATGTCATGGAATATTATTGTTCTGTAAGAAATGATCTGCAGGATGATTTCAGAGAGGCCTGGAAAGACTTACATGAACTGATGCTAAATGAAAGAGCAGAATCAAGAGATCATTGTACATGGCAAATCAATATTATATGATGATCAATTCTGATAAATGTGACTCTTTTCAACAGTGAGATGATTGAGGCCAGTTCCAATGATTTTGTGATGAAGAGAGCCATCTACACACAGAGAGAGGACTGTGGGAACTGAGTATGGATCACAACATAGCATTCTCACTCTTTTTGTTGTTACTTGTTTACATTTTGTTTTCTTTCTCATTTTTCCTTTTTGATCTGATTTTTTTTTGTGCAGCAAGATAATTGTATAAATATGTATACATATATTGGATTTAACATATATTTAACATGTTTAACATATATTGGATTACTTGCCATCTGGAGGGGATAGGGGGAAAAGGGGAAAATTTGAAACACAAGGTTTTGCAAAGGTCAATGTTGAAAAATTATCCATGCATATGTTTTGAAAATAAAAATCTTTAATTAAAAAAATAAAATCTTGCTTTTGCCACTTTTTAGGTGTGTGATATACAATCCACTAAAATTCTCTGAGTCTCAGTTTCTTTACCTGTAAAATGGAGGTGTTAGTTTTTATACTACCTACCTCACAATGTGCTTGTGAAGGTTAAAAGAAAAATGCATGGGAAGCTCTTTGTGAAATGTGAAGCCTTTAGACAATCCCATCAATTATACAATTTTTTATTATTATTAATGATCACAATGAGGGACAGGGACAGGATGAACAGGAATTCCATCTGAGAAACTGGGCAGAAGCAGAAAGAATTATGATTTGATTCAGGTTTGAGGGACTGAATAGGCTCACAAAAAGCAAATCAGTTAGTCACAGATTGAGAGCAACCATAGAATAATAATAACTCCCATTTCTATAGTGCTTTACAGTTTATTAATCGTTAATTGAAATAGCTCCCATTTCTATAGCACTTTAAGGTTTATAAAGCATTTCCCTCATAATAGCTCTGGAAGGTAAGTAGTGCTGGAATTCTTTTTCCTAGGATTTCATTGGTGTGAGCAACACTCCCATGAGGTAACTTCTTCTACTAAAGCAGAACTCAACTGTTTTTCAACCTAGTCTTAAAGAATTGCAAGGGGCATTCAAAGTTTAAGGGATTTGTTTGGGATAACCAGGATATGGCACAAATGGGGCAAGGAAATCAAGTTACCCTGACTTTGAGACCAGGTCTCTACTTATATTCCAAATCAAATGGATAACATTTGCAAAAGTACTTTGCTCAGTGCCTGACACATAGTGGCTACTTAAAAAATATTTGTTCTCTCCTTCCCCTTTTCTCTTTCTTGGCTTTTAGGATTATTATTCCTATTTTGTAGATGAGGTAACTAAGGTCAGAAAGTTCCCTTTCCAAAGTCTCACTGATAGTAAGTACTGGAGCCAAGACTCAATCCCAGATTTTCTATCTCTGGCTTCTTCCTCTTTTTGTTGTTTAGTTGATTAGCCACGTCTGACTCTTTGTGATCCCATTTGGGTTTCCTTGGCAAAGATTTCTTCTTGTTACATCATGCTTTCTCTCAGAGGAGATAAGATGAAGAAGACTCTTAATAATCAGCTGAATCTTCATCAGTCTGTCTCCTAGTCTCTCTCCAATTCTTCTAAAGTGCAGTTTGGCAAGGGCATGAAGACATAAAGGCAGAGGGCTTTAAGTTTGATAACTTACCAGCCTATTGCCTGGTGCCCAGAGCATAAAGTGAAGCATTATAAAATAAGACTGGAAATATAGATTGGAACTAAAATACTTGGGATGTTGAATAGCAGAATTAGGAGGCTGACCTTAATTCCATCAGTGATAGGGAGCTTATGAAAAGTGTAAAACATATTAATGTCCTGACTAGATCCATGCAGAAGGAAGATGCATCTGGCAGCCTATGGAGTGTTTATTGGAGAGACATAGAACATTAAGAGGTTACTACAATAATCTAATGAGTTTGTTCTGTGCCAATTGGAAATAGTGGGAAATAGACAATAGGGGGAAGATGGCATAAAGTTCTAGAGTACATGTGGAGGAAAGTAATGTGAAGAGTGAGTGACTTAGAAATCTGCTATTTGAAGATACTGGAGATGTTTAAAATTTAGTGAAAGAAGAAGATTTAGCCAGGTGGGATACAGTCATTATTTTCACATGATTGAATCTCTTTCTAAGTAAGATTAGCCTTGTTTTGCTTCATCCCAGAGAACAGAATTAGGAGTCATGAGTGAAAGCTGAATGGTACCTATCATGCCCTTCCTGTATTTTGTCATCTCTGGAACTTTGGTTCACTTGAGGAAACACTTTCTAACATGTAGAGCTGCCCACAGGAATGAGCTGCAATGGGAGATAGGATTCTCGAATTACAGCTATCGAGTCTCTAGTAGGGGATGCTCCTTCCACCTCACATCTAGAGAATGATACACATCCTGAGCCTAGGTAGCTCTGGAATGCTGCTTCCCTTTCTCCTACTCACATTGTCTCAGTTCCAGAACAAATATTAGGTACACAGGATAGTTGCACAAAGGAGCTTTGGCAATCTAATGAGAAAAGCATGATTTCTCTTACTCTGTTTCTCTTCCAGGCCATCAAAAAAGAATTATTCTCAGACTTAAGAAAGCACAGAATTCAGCGGTTGAAATAATTTCCTTCTTTTTGTCTCTGATACACGTACTGAGGGCATACCCTGGAAGAGCCTGATAAGGGCCTTCTGTCCTTTTTGATTAGGGGTGAATATACTTTTCCCAGATACCCCTTTTAACACCACATTAAGATGACTGTTGAATTCATAGTTAGTGAGCTACACCTTTGCTCTAGGTCTTACAAAGAGAGATCACAGAGATGGATGGGGCCAGAAAATAACTTTTCCCAGCTGATGAGAGGAGCATGGTTTCTCCCATTCTATTTTCATTACCAGACCCACCCTCTAGTTTAAGGTCCTCTCAAAAAGAGGGGCTAACAAAGACTTGGACTTATTTCCTTGGGAGTAAAGCCTGTGCATTTTTCAAGGCCATCTCAAGGGACTTACATGGCCCCAGAGAAGGCAGTGAGCCAAGGCAGGGTAGAATGATGAAGAGTTCCTGGACCAACTTGGAATCTGAAAAAAAAGAACAAAGCAATAGCAGTGGATTGGCACTGGCAGGACAAGGAGGAGCTTCTACAACAAACCTTTTGGACCTAAAAGAGAAGTGGGAGCTGGAGCTATGGAGCAATAAGGGAATAAATGCTTTACCCTTTACTAGTACTGTGAGTTATGTGGGCTGTGCATAACTGGAAGGAGAGCAATACTCTAGATTCTTAGTGCACTCCCCTTGTTGGGAATGTAAAAAACTCAGCTACAAAACTGGGCTTTAAGTGTGGAGTGCTAGAAAGGTCTTGTGAGACTCAACAAAGAGAAGAGGATTCTGTCTTTATGCTCTTTTTTTTCCTTTGACTATTGAAAGTTATAAATGTTTACCTTATTATGTACTTAGAAAAACCCCCATGCGATACCAAAAACAGATTTGTGATTTTCTACCTCTGCTTTCTATATTTGTAAATGTTCATGTTTGTGATGCTTGTCAAGTTAAAAATAACCAAAATAACCCTCCCTTTCCTGATGTTAAATGACACTATCCCTGCCTATAAAGTGGCTAACTTGGATGGAAGGTAGTTATGGCATGTACATGGATATGTCTTCATTGTCTATGGAGTTAGATTCCAATCTTTTTTCATTTTCTACTTTTGAAAAATAAATTTCTGTTCTATATCAGACTTACTGTAAGCTTTAGTACTTGCATGGGAGCTAAATTTTTCTTTTTTATGAAGATTTAGACGTGATCTTGGGTTCCTAGGGATGGGACATGAGACACAAAGAGAGACTATGTGCAAAGCACTCCAAGTTGGTTCTGATCCATTGTAAACCTAGGACTTTGGTTCTGGGTCATGGGATGTGCATATTTTTGATAGGTTGGTTGGCTGTTGTCCTTCATTCTCAAAGAGAACCAAAATGACATCACCATGTTGGAGTTAAGGTTCAGTGTGTCTGACTCTGGCTGTTCAGATCATCATGAGCTCAGAAGGCTCTACCACAGGTCAGGCACAAATGGTCTATATGGATATTTGAGTGGAGATGTCTCTCAATTTGTGCATCTTATGTTTCTTTTGAACTACTAAAATTCTGCTTCACTCACAGAATGAGGAGGACAGACCATGACGAACAGACTTTGCCAGCATCTCCAATGTCATGCGACTGATTCCAAAGCTCTTCTAAGTGTCCTTGTATTGTTTCTTCTACTTCTATATGAGAACTTGCCTTCTATGAGTTTTTTGAAAAACAGTCTTTTTGGCAAACATGCCTATATTTGGCATCGAAAAAACATGGCCAACCCATTGGAGTAGAGTTTGAATGCTTGGCCACTTAGCTTTAAAAAGGGATCTCAGTATTTGGTACCTTATTTTGACCTCAGTATCTACAGAGTCTTCCTAAGATAATTAAAATGGAACTGATATAGTTTCCTGGCATGGAGCTGGTATATTTATAGGCATATAACAATGAGGTCAGTACAATGGTTTTGTAGTTTGGTAGGCAGTCTGACACTTCTTTTTTCCCACAATTTTCTTTGAAGTCCCCCAAACACTGAACTAGTCCCTGCAATTTCAAGTCAATCTTATCAGCTATGTGTACAATGCTGGAAAATATATAAGATAAGTGAACTTAATCACAGTATTCAATATTTCTCCAGGTGCTGTAATCAATACTTCCATATGTCTACGTGGCACAATGGGTAGAGCGCTGGACTGGGATCAGAAGATTCATCTCTAGGGGTTCAAATCTGGCTTCAGACACTTACCAGTTGTGTGACCCTAAGTAAGTCATTTAACCCTGTTTGCCTCAATTTCCTCATCTGTAAAATGAGCTGGAGAAGGAAATGGCAAACTATTCCATTATATTTTATATTTTTGATAGCATGACACAGAATCTTAGCACTAGGAAGGGATCTCAGAAGGCATTATTTTTCAAACCATACTGTCTCAGTAAGTGGTTATTCAGCATCTTCTTAGAAATGTTGTTGGAAAATACTTCTTTTGTTATCATGATTTTATTATTATGTTAAAAAGAAAGGAAGGAGGGGCAGCTAGGTGGTGCAGTGGATAGAGCACCAGCCCTGAAGTCAGGAAGACCTGAGTTCAAATCTGGTCTCAGACACTTCCTAGCTGTGTGACCCTGGGCAAGTCACTTAACCCCAATTGCCTCAGCAAAAAAAAAAAAAAAAAGGAAGGATGGAAGGAGAGAAAGAAGGAATGAATGAATGGAAGGTGGAAAGAAGGAAGAAAGAAAGAAGGAAACAAGGAAAGAAGGGAAGGAGGGAGGAAGAAAGGGAGGGAAGAAGGAAGGAAAGAAGGGAGGAATGAATGAATGAATGAAAAAAGAAATGAAAGAAGGAAGGAAGGGAGAGAAGAAGGGAGGAGAAAAGAAGAAAACACACATTGATTAGATGCCTCCTATGTTCCAGGAACTGTACTAAGAACTTTTACAAATATTATCTCATTTGAGCTTCACAACAATGCTGGGAAGTAGATGCTATTATTATCCCCATTTTACAGTTGAACAAAGTCCAGTGTTATATGGTATTGACAGGATTTAAGCATTAGAAACTTTTCCTTATATTAAAACTAAATTATTTTTCTGCAGTCTCTACCCAACTGAAACATGTTAGCTGTCTTTAAGTAATAGGAGGAGGTCGGGGAAGAAGGATTATCCTTCTGCTTGGCCCTAGAGGGCAGAACTAGGAACAATGGGAGAAAACTCCAGAAAAGCAGATTTTGACACAAATAAGGGGGGAAAACCTTCCTAATAATCAAAGCTGTTTCAAAGAAGAATCGTCTGCCTTAGTAAATACTGTGCTGGCTCTCACTAGAGGGCTGTGCAAAGGTGACAAACTGGCCAGGGATCACAAAATCTTTGGGCCACAGATTTAGAGCTGGAAGGGACCTTGGTGGTCATCTATTCAAACCCCTGCACAATAAGAATCTCCACTGTATCACACCCATACAAGCAATTGTATAGCTTCTTTTGAGTCTCTATTCCATTTAGGGGGATTTCTCATTGTCAGGAAGTCTTTCCTGATTTCCAGCCTAAATGACCCTCCTTCCAATGTCCACCCATGGCTTCTAGCTCTGTTTTCTGGGCCAAAGAGATGGGTCCAATCCCTCCTCCACCTCCGTGGCTCCCTCCTTCCGTTTCTCAGACCGCTATCTTCCTCCCCATTTCCCCAGTCTTTTCTTCTCCAGGATAAACATGCCCAGTTCCCTCGGATGGTCTCCTCACATGGCATGGACTCGAGGCCCTTTGCCCCTCTGGTTTCCCTGCTGGATGCCCTTCTATTCAGGGACAGGTTGGGTCAGATGGCTGCCAAGAGCCCTTTCAGGAAGAGATTCTGTCCTTCCGTGGGTCTGTGAAGAGGGTAGGACTGGGAGCTAGCGGAGACAGAACCTGCAGGGCTTGATCATGGCAATTAGAGGGGCCCAGGATAGCAGGGGTTAAATCGCCATGGAAACAAGCATGCATTATTTACATGGTCTAATGAATAAAACATTTAAGTAGTCGGCTAATAAATTTCCCAACACAAAGCAAACTAAGCTATGATTTAAATATGTGCTGCTGATGACTCTGCCCTGAGTTATGGGGCTGAGCTCTGGGAGGCCCTGCCTGGTTTTACACCTTCATCTCCCCAACATGAAGGCACAACTTCCTTTGTCATAAATGATTTCTCCTCTGCTGAGCCGAGCCCACTAAATGGCAGGTGACCCCAGCCCCAAGGAAGCCAGAGCTGGGTCTGTGCCTTTGTTCCAGCGCCCACTCAGTACAGCCTCAGCTGGTGGTGGCCACTGAGAGCCAAAGGGCAAATGCTGTGATGGGGGGTGGGAGCATGGAGCAGGGGAAAGCCCTGAAGATGGCACAGGAACCCCTTGGCTTTTCCTCCCCTCCTTTCTCTTCCCTTTTTCTCACTTCTTTTCTTCCTTTCTCTCCTCCTTTTCCATCTCTTCTCTTCTCCCCTCTTCCCTCCTTTATTCTCTCCTCTCCTCCTTTTCCCCTTCCTTTCCTCTCCTCTCCTCTCCTCTCTTCTCCTCTGCTGTCCGCTTTCTCTCCTTTGTCTGTTTCTGTACTGTTTTTAACCCTTCTTTGTCCTCCTTGTTTCTCTTTTTCTCTATTCTCCTGCATGTCATTTTCCCCTCTCCTCTTTCCTCCTCTTTCCCCTACATTCAGTGGTTTGTGTATCTCACACAAATCTATTGATTTGTTAAATATCCCTTTTTATTGGAAGTTGGCTAGATTTCTGGAGGTTAAGAAAGGCAAAAGAGAGAGCTGGAGGCTAGAGTGGGAAGATGTAGGGAAGAGAAATCTGAAAAATTGTCCTAAGTACAAATGAATGCAGGATTCTCTTATCTTCCCCATTGTGTAAAAGAGGCTGTAGATACCCTCATGTAACAATAACAAAGACTCCCACTTCTACAAGTCTTTGAAAGTTAGAAATACTTTCAATGCAATAGTTTTAGGACTTGGGAAGTATGCATATTGTTGTCTCTATTTTATATATAGATTAACTCAGGATCAGACAGAGTAATTGGGTTAGAAATTCTTTCAATGCAATAGTTCTAGGACTTGGGGAGTGTGCTGACAATATTATCTCTGTTTTAGATACAGATTAACTCAGGGTTAACAGATAGGGTAAGTAACTTTCTTAAGGTCACCCTACAAGTAACTATCAAAGGCAGGATTTGAACCCAGTTCTTCTGATCCCCTAAGCCTAGCACTGTTCTGTTTTGTTTTCTTCCCTGACTGGAAAGAGAACTGCCCTTTTGGAAAGGAAGGAAAGCTCCTTCTGGGAAGCCATATAACAGAGAAATAGATACTCAAAGGAAAGAGAAATGATCATAGATTAAAGTAATCAGGGAAGACTTCATGAAGGAGATGGCATTTGAGATTTCCTAGAAGAATAGGTAGAATTTGCATGAGTAGACATGAAGAGGCAAGACATTCTACATTAGGAACAAAAGGTAGAACATAGAGGCAGGGTGGTTAAGTGCATTGTTGGGACCAGTGAATTGACAAGGTTGGCTGGAAAAAACTGATTGTGTGAGGGAAATGATTGATAAAAGTAGATAAATGGGCTGAGTTCAGATTATGTAGTCCCTAAATTGCCAGGTTATGTACTAGGGACTTCATCCTGTAACTAATAGGAGGCCATTGAAGATTTTTGATCTGGAAGGTATAGAGTAAATTGGGAGTAGGCAGGGGGAAGATAGAGGAGGAGGGGAGGCCAGTTGGAAATAGTGCTGAATAGGAGTCAGGAGGCCTCAATATTAATCCAGGCTTTGCAACTAACTTGCTGAGTGACTTTGGAAAAGTCCCACAAGTCTTCTGGAATTCAGTTTCATATAAAATGAGTGGTTTTTCAATGTACCCTTTATGGATAGAGGAACCACCAAGTGTTACAATTGTACATGTTTTCAGAATTTTTCAATGTATCAATCAGTAGTGCTGTTTTTTTCTCTCTAAAAATACGATTTATCATTTGAAATGATTCCCTGAAACACAGAGTGGGAAGGATAGTAGGGATTACAATGATGACATAACAGAAGACCAATAAAAACTTATTAAAAGTAACATGAATGTATTAAAATAGATGAATTTAAATAATTTCCCAGCTCTAAAATTCTGTGTTCTAGGATACCTCCCATCTCTGATATCCTGTGTTTTATGTTTTAAAATTCTATGCTCCGAGTTATCAGGTACTGGACTGCCAGTGAAATGAATAGAGGCACAATTACATGGTAGCTTACCATTCAAATTACTAGCAGATTTGACAGAGAACTGACATTCTCACTTCTAGCATGTATGGAGATCAAGGAGAACTTTGCAAAACATGCAATCTGTGTTTCTGGAAGTGTCAGGTAATACTTGTGTATGCCAAAAAAGATAGGTTGCTCTTCCTAGAAAAGAAATAGTTGAAAAGACTTCAAGAACACTTACATACTCCACAAGTTACCAGGGTGAATGAAGGCTTCCTCAAAAGAATGGAAAAAATGCCTGAGGAAAAAAGAAGAAAAAGAGAAAAATAATACAAAGAGACAGGAAAATCTTAACATTGTTAGTGGGTAAAAGAATGTGTCACAGTGATAAGAGCTATTATTATTATTATATTTTATAGTTGAGGAAACTGAGGCAGGCAAAATATCTAGGGATAGATGAACTTTAGAGTCTAAGCCCAGCACTCTATCCATTGTGCTACCTAGCTGCTTTCAGTTTTTAGGAGTGATAATGTAGAATTCTATTCAACAGGAGAAAGATCATCCAGGAGGGGTGAGAAGAAGAGACACATAAAGGTAGTTGGGGAATCCTTGAAGTAGAATGCTGAGCTAGTATTAGCAATAGAGAGGTCTCTTGTCTCTCTTAGATAGGTATTTAAATGTGCAAGAGAGCCTCTTTGGACTTGTGAAACCCCATGACTCTCTAGCCTTTCCTGGTGACTCATGTGAAGACCAATGAAACTATCAAACTTTCATTAATGCAAGATAGGTGATTATGAAAGTGCTAGGAAAGAAACTGAAGGACTCAAACCTGAAAAGGATATTTTAATTACTGAGACAGGAACTTCAGGAAGCAAATAGGCTTTAGAAAGTAAATAGTTAAGATGTCTCAGAATGGAATTTGGATTTTTTTTTAACCATGGTTTAAAATGTAGTAGTGAAATATTGTTGACCAGGGATAGAGCTCTGGTAAAAATGGATTTGTTGGAATCTTGTGAATGAAAACAAGAAGGCTTTAAATTGAAAATGTATATGAAAGGAAAAAAAAAACTATTCACATATATCCACCAAGACAGATACATAGAAAACACCATTCATAGCAGGAAGAAGAATATTATTAGTAGGAAGGCAAAATAATTCACAGGAGAAAATAAACAACAAATCTAGCAACAAAACTTGTGGTCTCATATATATTTTTATATTTATCTATCTACCTATAGATGGATATAGATACCTATCCATATATTTATATAGATAGATATCTCTCTGTGTATATTTGTGTATATGTTATACATATATACACATATACATAATATACACAGAAAAACACACAAAATATTTATAACAAAGAAAATTTATGACATAGCCCAATGTAAAGAGGTTATTTCTCCTTCTAGGTATGACTGAGACTTGGTAGACTGAAACCCGAAACAGGAATCTGATTATGGAATGCTATTGCTAAAAAAAGCAGGAAGAAATAAAGGAATGATAAAGTAATATAGTCTATTAAGAATGTATATTTGTGCTAGGAAATCTGTATTTCTTAGCAAATATACAAAGAAGAAAAAAATGACAAAGGTTATTTGGGAGGGAATAAGGAGAAATGAGAGTGGTATTGCTCTGGTAGCATGCTACAGATCATGTGAAGTTAGTGAAATTAGTGAAGTTAGACTTTTAACTACTTCAATATAAAATGGAGTTTGTTAAAAGCAGAGCACTTGATAAAGTCTTTTTTTTAAATTAAAACTTTTTATTTTCAAAACATATGCTAGATAATTTTCAAGATTCATTCTTGCAAAACCTTGTGTTCTAATTTTTTTCTCCCTCTCTTCCTCCCTTCCCTCCACCAGATGGCAAGTAATCCAATATATGTTAAACATGTGCAATTCTTCTATACATATTTCCATAATTATCATATTGCACAAGAAAAATCAGATCAAAAAGGGAAAAAATTATAAAGAAAACAAAATGCAAACAAAACACCCACAAAAATGTGGAAATACTAAATTGTAATCCACATTCAGTCCCCATAGTCCTCCCTCTGGGTACAGATGGCTCTCTCTATAACAAGACCACTGGAACTGGCCTGAAACATCTCATTGTTAAAAATAGCCATGTCCTTTAGAATTGATCATCATATAGTCTTGCTGTTGCTGTGTATAATGATCTCCTGGTTATGCTCATTTCGCTCAGCATCAGTCCATGCAAGTCTCTCCAGATCTCTCTGAAATCATCCTGCTGGTCGTTTCTTACAGAGCAATAATATTCCATAACATTCATGTACCATAATTTATTCAGTCATTTTCCAATTGATGGTCATCCATTCAGTTTCCAGTTTCTAGCCATTACAAAAAGGGCTGCCACAAACATTTTTGCACATGTGGGGCCCTTTCCTTCCTTTAAGATCTCTTTGGGATATAGGCCCAATAGAAACACTGCTGGGTCAAAGGATATGCACAGTTTGATAGCCCTTTGGGCATAGTTACAAACTGCTCTCCAGAATGATTGAATCAGTTCACAATTCCACCAACAATGTATCAGTGTCTCAGTTTTCTCACATTCCCTCCAACATTTGCCATTATCTTTTTCTGTCATCTTAGCCAATCTGAGGGTGTAGAGTGGTACCTCAGAGTTGTCTTAATTAGTATTTCTCTGTTAAGTCTTGATTTGTCTTCATCATAATTTCATTTTTTAAAGATAGAGGAAATAACAAGGGGAAATGATATCTAATGCCTTTTTCTACTTATCCAGAAAGAACTGGTAGATGAAGGAGAAATGATGGAATTCTGAAGGCAATTAATTAGCTCAGCTTAGAATTCTTGAAAAAGAAGAAAAGTTGTGTCTAATGTGAAATGTTCCACAGATTTGAGGAGACTGATTTTCAAAATTATGTAAGATCTAGTGGCCTAAAATTGTACAAAAGAAGTGAGTTCCTGAGCTATAGGAAGCTTTTAATGAGATTCTAATAACACAACAACCAATAACTTAAATGAGGAAGAAAAGAGGGAGCTCGTTGTCCAATTTGATTTTAAAATGTAGAAGACAGAAACAAGGACAGGTTTAAAAAGATCAATGCAAAATGGCAAGATGATCCCATAATGATATTTTAAGTCATATAAAACTCAGGAAAAAATGAAGCCAGACCCATAACTAGGAATTCTCATATTAGGAACATTCAGGTGAATTGGCTGGGAGAGAGATCTGGGGAAGGTGGGACAGAAAACATTCTGCTTGGATTAGATGCAGAGGACGAAGTGAAAGAAGAGCAGCTTTTCCCTTCTAGATCTAGTGCATCTCCAATCTTTGAACACTGGCAGGAGATGAAGGGTCAGTGGCAGCAAGATGTTAGATGGCATTGAATAGAAACATTGATGGGAGAAGGTGATCCCAAGGAGAAACGTGCCAGAACTGAGGTTGGTGTGAATACTGAGTAAAGAGGTAGACATTGGTACATAGGAAAGATGTGGGGGCAATGAGCCCAGAGACCATCACAAATAGGAAACATCCTTTTAGATGTTCTCCAGGGGGTAGGAGGAATTCTAGTTCTAGAAGCATTATAGCACAGTGAATAGAATTCTGGACTTGGAATGAGGAGGATCTGTGTTTAAATCAGTCATGGGCAAGCAATTTTTCACATATGTAAAATGAGGAGACTGCACTGAGATTTTTGGAACACCATATGTGTATGTATATATGTGTATGTGTATATTTGCACATATGTTTATACACAGATATACAGTGATTTATCCAAAGTCATATGTGCATGTGTGTATATATACACCCCATTATACCACAAGAAGTCTGAGATGGATACATGGGCTAAACAGAAGATATCATAACAAATTTAGGGGAGAATGGAAAAAGATGCCTTTAAGAATTGTGGCTGAGAGACCTTCTTAATCAAATAAGGTATACAAATGAACATAAAAAATAGAAAATTTCAATTACAAAATTTTAGAATTTAGAATTATAAAAAATTAGAAAATTTTGATATGAATAAAGTCAATATACTTAGATTAAGATGAAAATAAAGGTTAAAGGAATTATCACCCCTTAATCTTTATTTTCATCTTAATCTAAGTGTACAGATGGGGGTCTTGTTTTTGTAGGACCTGTGGCTTAAGATAGTTTTAAAAATAAAGTTTTATTGTATTTAAAAATATAAAAGCCATTCTTTCAGGAACAGGCTGCAGGCTGAATTTGACCCTCCGGCCATATGTGCCAATCTCTACTATAGTATACAAAAAAATCTTTGCATTAAATATCTCTTATAAAAGTCTGATACCTACGATTTACAGAGAATTGAACCAATATATAAGATCAAGAACCTTTCCCAAATCAATGGTCAAATGCCATCAATAGTTTTCTAAAAAAGGAATGCAAATGATTCCCAACCACATAAGAGGTTCTCCCAAAGTAACTACTAATAAGAAAAATGCAAATTGATACAATTCTGAGGTTTTATCTCACACTCAGAAAATTGACAAAGATTATTGATAAGAGATGGAAAAAATCAATGGTGAAAGATGGAGAGAAATTACCATTAGTGGAGCTGTGAATTGGGCCAACCATTCTGGAAAATAATTTGGAATTTGGCAAGAAAATTCACAAAAGAATTCATGCTCTTTGACCCATTAATTCCACTACTGTGCATATATCCCAAGAAGGAGTGCATACCCATCAGTCAACTAACATTTATTAAGCACTGCTATGTGATAGATACCGAGGAAAACAAGAGAGGCAAAAAACAGTCTTTGATCTCATCTAATAGGGAGATAATATATGATAAATTAGAAGTAATCTTGGGGGGGAAGACCCAAGTATTATGAGGTACTAGACATGGCTTCTTGAAAAAAAGGTGGGACTTTAGGTGAGATGTAAAGGAAGCCAGAGAAGCAGAAAGTAGACGTGAGGAGCCCTGAACACATGAAAATATTTTAAAATGTCACTATTATTTTTGTGACAATAAAATATTAGACGTATAATGAGTACCATTAGATTGGGAATAGGCTGAACATACCTTGGCATAGGTGTTTAATAGAGCATCAGTTTCCATTCAAAGAAACATGGGAGAACTAAATAAGAGCATTTGACATTATAAAAAATTTGTTCTTGTTTGGTCATATCTGACTCTTCATTTGGGGTTTTCTTCACAGATGATAAGTGATTTGCTATTTCCTTCTCCTGTTCATTTTACAGATGAGGAAACTGAGGGAAACAGAGTAAGTGACTTGTCCAAGGTCACAGAGCTAGTAAGTGTCTGAGGCCAGATTTGAACTCAGGAAGACAAGTCTTTCTGCTTCTAAGTCCATTGCTCTATCTACTGCACCATCTTCCTGCCCCTGTTGATAAAGGGCAGCTAAGTGGTACGGTGCATAGAGCACTAGCCCTGGAGAGAGGAAAAAATCTAAGTTCAAATCTGGCTTCTGACCTTAGTTGTGTGATACTGGGCAAGTCACTTAACCCCAATTGCTCCTCCCCCAAATATATTTAAATGCACCAGTCCAAAGCTCAGTAATAGACCAGGGGAGAACTTGGCTTTCATTCCTAGAAATATTCTAGAACATATTTTTAAAAAGAATTGAAGAGAATTTAGAAAGGAAGGCATGATTCCTAAGGCAAGTATGATTTCACTAAAGAGTTCCTGTTATTTCATTTCCTTTTATTGAACAGGATTCATAGATGGATAGACCAATGGAGTTCTGAAGACTTAGCATAAATGGATTTCAGCAAAGCATTTGTCTTGATCCTTAGGGATCAAATGGAGAAATCTGGGCTAATGACAATTCAGACTATGGTACTTATTGAATGCCTGGACTCCAAGAGTATTCATCAATAGGTAAGATGTCATCCTCTAAAAGAATGCTCCAGGGAGCCCTATCCTGGTCCTTTGCTGTTCCGCACCATACTCAGTGGCTGGGAGGAAAGCATTGAAGACCTATCTATCCTTCAAGTAGATGACACAAAGCTGGGAGGGATTGCTATTTCTTCAGATGACAAGTTCAGGATCCAAGAAGATTTTATTGTGTGAGCATGATAAGTCCACTTTAATAAAGATAAAAGTTCATAGGAATAAATGTAAAATCTTCACTTGGGTTATAGAGAGTCAACTTCCCTTCTGGGGAAGGAGAGACTAGATAGCAACTCTTTGTTGGGATTTTATAAGACTGAAAGTTCAAAATGCCTCAATAGTGTATGTTGGGCACAAAAAATATGACAACTCAAGCCCATATTAAGAAAGGCAGCATGTCTAGTGTGTGTGGGACCGTAGTATTCTTGGGGATATATTCACAGTAGTGGAATTGATGGGTCGAAGAGCATGAATACTTTTGTGAATTTTCTCGCAAAATTCCAAGTTGTTTTCCAGAATGGTTGACCCAATTCACAGCTCCACATTTCTTTCTGCCTTCCACCATTTGCCTGGCCAGACCCTATCTGGAATGTTGTGGACAGTACAGGAATATTGCAGACTGAGATATAACTGGGATATATGATTACCACCATGAAGGTCACTTGGAGAACTGAGGATATTTAGTAAAGAAAAAGGAAGATTTAGGAATAACATGATACATCAGAGCTATCTGCAAATATTTAAAAGACAATTACGTGAAAGAAGGGTTGGACTAGTTTTGTTTGACCTCAAAGGACATAAAAGACTAGGAAATACTGGCAGAAATTTCAGAGGAGCCGACTTAGACTGGGTGTCAAAATTAGGCAGCCTGAAGTCTCTCTGCTCTCTGATTTATGTTTCCCCCAGAAGCCAAAGTGTTATTCCTACAGGTCTGATCATGTCACTGCCCTACTCAAAAGGAGTCCTCTTGCCTTAGGATAAAAATACAAAGTGCTCTGTCATTTAACCCTTTACAATATGGCTCCAAACTACCTTTACAGGCTTATTAACTCTTTTATTACCAAAACGACCTTCCTCATGTATAACATTTTTTCTACTCTCTCTGTACTCTTGTAGTTATGGAATGCATTTCCCTTGCCCTCTCCCAATTCATACTCTTTACAATCCTAGCTGCCTTCAAAGCTCAATTGAAAAGCACCTCCAACCTGAAGTCTGTCCTGATCCCTACCGAGTTTCTAATTTGCTCTTCCCAAATTATCTTGTCTTTACTTTGTATATTTGATGTCTCTATTTGGACTGGACATGCTGTTTAACCACCTGCAAACTCTCTTCTACAATGTAATCTCCTTGTGGAATTGGGGCCATTTCAAGGGGTTATTGATCTTTCTTCCCAGGTCAAGAGAGCCAGTTGTTAAATTTTCAATGGGAACAACACTGAAAGTAATGAATCATGGCTTGATTTAATATTTTGTTGCTTGTCTAGACTTAAGAAAGTAGTGAAGAAAATGTTAATGCAAATTAAACTTAAAAGTGTGTCTGCCAGCACATACTTTCCTCCCACCCTCCCAGAAAGTCTGTTGTTAAATATTTACCAACCTGCTCCTGTCCCTAAGAGTTCCCTATATTTAAGTTCTTCTCTCTATAAAAGAACTTTTCCAGCTGCATTCCAAAGTCTACTCCTATTCTGATATTGCATGATATTTTCTGTTGTAATATTATTCTGTTTCTAAGATCCCTTCTCATCCTAAGTTCTATGAAGTGAAACTTGGAAACCACCATGTTCCCCTCAGGACAAGTCAAACCTGAACTGAGGGGTCTGTTGACAAACATACTTGCTGTGACCGTATGAACTCCAGCGCCTATTGATGCAGACCCTGATATCTATTACCCATGAAGCCATCAGGTTGAAGGCTCCTACTGATACAAACCACAATCATCATTGCCACGTGAACCAGTTATTTATAACCTCTGACAGCAGGAATTATGTGGAATAAACGTAATTTATAGCCATTCCAGGAAAAGCCATCAGAACAGAAACTAATAAGGATTTCTTTCAGCTAAAAAGGTGTCAATTGCCAGAAAGCAATGGGCACCGTTAATGTGTCTGACAGAATTATTCATGTATTTCTCAACCGTGTAACTGTTTATTAGCCATGGCCCTGTACTGATGCAGGGGACACAAAGGCAACTAGATGAGGAACAGAGCATTAGATGCCAGGCTTGAAGTAGGGGTGAAGGGGAATGAGAAGAGAAGAAAAAAAGGGAAGAGAGTGAGTTCAGAGTAGGAAAGAACAAGGAGAAGAATCAGTGACTGTCAGAATTGGAAAGAACTTTAGTACATGGACTGTAAAAACATAAAATATAGAATGTGAGAGATGAACCAGATTATGGAACACAGAATAGTCGAACATGAACCATAGGACATAGAATGTTAGAGAGGAGAGAAACCTTAGACCAGACTATTAGAACATATAAAACAGGATGCTAGCACTACATGAGACCTTAGAACACACCTGGTTTTTATTTTGCAGATGAGAAAATAGATCTCCAGAAAGGAGAAACTTGAAGGCTCATGCCATGTGGAAGAGAGGTTAGTCTTGCTCCACTGGACCCTGGAGGGCAGAACTAGGATCATTGTTGTTTGTTCTTCATTCTTTTAAAAATTTTTGATGGTATTTTATTTTTCCAAATACATGTAAAAATAGTTTTCAACATTCATTTTTAAGACTTTGTGTTCCAGATTTTTCTCCTGCCCTTCCTTACCTCCCCTTTTCCCAAGATAGCAAGTAATAAGTTAAATATGTGTGATTCTTTAAACATATTTACATACTTGTCATGTTATGCAAGAAAAATCAGATCAAAAGGGAAAAAACTGTGAGAAAGAAAAAAGCAAAAAGTGAAAATCCTATGCTTCAATCCATATTCAGTCTCCATCATTCTCTCTCCAGATGTAGATGTCATTTTCCATCCCAAATCGATTGGAATTGCTTTGAATCACATATTGGTGATATGGATCACCAAGTCCATTACAGTTGATCATCATGTAATCTTGGTTCTGCTCACTCAGTTCAGTCTTTCCAGACTTTTCTGAAATCAGCCTGCTCATCATTTCTTATAGAACAGTAACATTTCATTACATTCACATACCCTAACTTATTCAGCCATTCCCCAAATGATGGGCATCCGCTCAGCTTCCAGTTCTTTGCCACTACAAAAAGTTGTCCTTCATTCTTTAAGAGAACTTGTGACATGATAAAGGTGATGTTTTGACTTGTGCATGAATTGGATTTAAATGAGACAGAGCTGTGCACAATTGTCAGCCTCATCTTTTCCTTCAGTTTTCAAAGTCCAGTGTCAAGACAAAAATCAAAGATAGTACAGGATGCAGTGTGGCTTTTCTAAATTAAAATCTTTCCCAGGCCTCAGTTTGTCTGAAGCAACACCTACTCAGTGACTAAAGAAAAGCTAGGTAAGAGAGACAGAAGACAGTTTAATTTATAAAAATTCCAATCCGGGAAGGAAAGAATCTCAAAGTTGTTTTTTTTTACCAGAACATAAAATAATTTCTATTTATACTCATTAATGTAAAGGAAAACTTCCTAAGAACTACTCCAAAGTAGAATAGACTCCTCTGTAGATAGTGGATTTCCCCTAATTTAAGGTCTTCAAGCAGAGATTATAAACATTAGTCAGTATATTGTAGAGAAGCATCTTGTTCACCTATGTCCTGGAGTACTGACCTAGTAGACCAGCTGTCCCAAGTGTACAGACCATTCAACTTTCTTTTTGTTACTGGGAGATACCCAAGGCTTAGATAACAAATAACTCTGTTCTTGTGGAGATTGTGGTGTAATAGAGCAATATGACACCTTCAAAATTAACTATAAAATAGAATATAATATGACAAGCAGTAAGAGGCAGCATGGGACAGCTAGATGATACAGTGAATAGAAGAATCCTGGCCCTGAAGTCAGGATGATTTCTCTTCCTAAATTCAAATCTGGCCTCAAACACTTGCTAGCTGTGTGACCTTGGCTAAGTCACTTAACCCTGTTTGCCTCAGGTTCCTCATCTGTAAAATGAGCAGGAGAAGGAAAGGGTGAATCATTCCAGTATCTTTGCCAAGAAGAGCCCAAATGGGATCACAAAGAGTTGGACACAATTGAGCATCCATCATGTAGTAAAAGTCAGAAGTTTGAGTTTAAATACTTGCTCTTCTGCTTGTTATCTGTGTGGCTTTGGGCAACTACTTCCCATTTCTGGCTCTTGCTTTCCTCATTTTTAATATGAACTAGACTTGATATTGTCTAATTTCCCATTAAGCTCTAAATTCTATATTCCTATGATAAGTGCACATGGATGATATTAACAAAGTGCTTCGAGAATTCCTAAGATATAGTAGTTACTTCAAGGGAGGGAGCTCATAAAAGACTTCCTGGAAGAGGTGACATGTTAGCCTGAACCTCAACAGATTTCAATATATGGAGATGTAGGGGAGGGCATTATAGGCAAAGAAAGCATTTTGATCAAAGGGGGTAGCACATGATATATTCGAAGAATTACAATTTTTTTTCAGCTTGGCTAGTGAGTAAAATGTGTTAGAGGATTAATGGGAACTGAAGTCCAAAAGATTGTTTAGAGGACCTTGGATACCATGATTCTATTCTATAGGCAAATGAAAGGTACGGGACATTTTTTTACCTCTCCAATGCAGTGAATGCTTACACAGATAACAAAATTGGTATTTTCAGAGGTGGGTAAAATTAAAGGTAGGAGATCACTGAAGGATTTATTACAATATTCCAAGCAAGAAATAATGAAGTTTTGAATTAGGGTAGTGACAATGGGGATAGAATGATGGGAAATGAAATGAGAGATATAATAGTGGTACAATCTATGATATCTGGCATCAGATAATATGTAATGGGTGAGATTGTAGTCAAAAATAAACCTGAAGTTTCAAGCCTAGAATAGGGTCAAGAAAAGCTTTAAACAAATAAACAAACCAAAAAAGAAAGTCTTCAAAGTCTGGTATTATAGAGGGTAATGGGTACAGTATAGGAAGAATGATAGTAGAAGAAAGGACCAATAATTCATAGGACGTGACATCCCAGAAAAGTGCTAGCAATAACACTCATGGCCTCAAATGTCTATATAAAGAATTGCACAAAGTATGTGTAATTCAAAGGATGAATTGAGGTGCTAACGAAAGGAGGAATATATTACCTCCCACATTCACACTGAAACTTGGTGGGATGGTACTCAACCCATCCATACCTGGAATTATGACTCTAGTAGGGTGCTTCTTATTCAAAGGACAGAAAATAAATAAAAGGGGGTGATGGAGTAATGTTGCATTTTAAGAAGGT
This sequence comes from Myrmecobius fasciatus, assembly GCA_023553655.1. Lineage (NCBI taxonomy): Eukaryota > Metazoa > Chordata > Mammalia > Dasyuromorphia > Myrmecobiidae > Myrmecobius > Myrmecobius fasciatus. The sequence continues at coordinate 702,547 of JAJPUD010000168.1, read as the reverse complement.
GCTGAAAAATGTCAAGAACTCAGCACAGAGAGAGGGAATGTGAAGAGTATTTAGTTGAAAAATAACTGAGTGAGAAACAAACACAATATTTTTTGGAGATCATACAAAGACCACCTTAACAGATGGAGGAAATAGGTGACATATTTGGGAAACATTACAAATGTAATCCCATAATACCAATTATCTGAGCATTTACTAGCATTCTTCTTCTGACAAAAGCAGAACAACTGTCAAATTCATTTCTTGTCTTAATGACAATTTCATTCTTCAAAGGACAGAAATATTAGCTTTGGGAACTTTTACTCTGAACCTGATGCTGACCACCAGAGAAGAACCAGTTGCTGAAATAGAAATGATGGGAACCCTGTGGGACAAATGATCACTTCCTCCTAGAGCTTATTTTAGAAAAGAAAAATCTGCTTGTAGTCTTTCTGTATTTGGGGGGCACACTCAGAAAAACATTAAGTAGGAGTCAGGAGCCAGACTTTCTTCTCCAAGAAATGGCAAAGTCCTTGATTTGGGACCATAATGATGATAAAGGAATGGAAATCTTAAACTAATCCAACCAGTTCCAAATTCTAAGTGAAGCCAGGAAATGTTATTCTCAATCTGTTAACCCCTCTTCCTACTGCCCAGCAGTGTCGTTGAGGGGGGGGAAATGTATGTTCTGAGGATATGGTAGTATTAAAAGCTTGGTATGGTGGGAAGAGCCTTGGATTTGAAGTCTAGGGAAATCTGGGATCAAATTTCAATTCTGAAACTTATTAATTGTGTGCCTCTGGGTAACACTTTTAATCTTGCTGAACCTCAGTTTCACAAACTATAAAATAGTTCACTATCTACTTTGTGGAGGTTTTTGGAGGAATCAACTTTAAAGTAGTGCAGAAATGTGAAGATGACATCATGTAAGCATCAAGTCATGGAATGAATGCTAGATTTGGCATCAGAAGACTTGGTTCTGACCCTGAATTGTGGTTCTGATGTTTACTACTAATACTTATATTCCTCTAGGACTCAGTTTTCTTATCTCTAAGTTGAAGAGGTTAGAAGAGATGGTCTATGAGATTCTGTCCAGCTCTAGAGCTGTGATACAATGATCTCCAAGGTATCTTCCAACTCTGACACTTGATTCTATGCTGATAATTAGAATGTCAACAGGTGATATCTCATAGACTCCTGGGAAATGAAGGGGTCAGTGTCAAGTGTGCTCTAAGCAAGGATAAAGCAGGTCGGTGGTCAGATCAATGTGAGCTTAGTCTTCTTGGCCAGGCTGATCATTGGGGTTGGAGGAGCCAAGGGAACAAATGTAAAGAATTAAATTTGGATTAGGACTCTGCTGCTTCTACTCTATAGGACCTTAGGACAATCCCATAGATTTTCTTGTCCTCAGAGTTTGGATTTGACAATCTTGAAGGATCCATCCGGCTCTCAACTCATGAAAGGCAATATGGTACATGTGGAGAGAATGGTGGGTTTGGAATAACTTGAATTCAAAGCCAAACTTTGGCATTTTTTCACTGTGTGATCATGTGTAATTTATGCAATCCCTCTGAGTTCAATTCTACCATCTGTAAAATGAGGGAGCCCTTTAAGACCTATTTCAGATTGAAATCCAGATCCTGTGATCCCCAAAATAATAATATCACTCATATTTTTGTACAGCTTGAAAAATGGCAGAGTACTTAGCATTTGGCCCACAATAGAAGGTAAGGCAAGTACTGCTTTTCCATTTTTATAGATATGGATGGTCTCTTCCAAATCTAAATTTCATTATCCTAGGAATTCTAGTTCTGCCACCAACTAACTATATGACTTCTATCAAGGCATTCTCTCCATAGAGACCTCAGTTTTTCCATTAGTACAATGAATAGAAATGTTGAACACATGGCAGAAGATCCCATAGGGTGACCAGCAAAACCAGATTGGGCTGGAACCAGATTAAAATGCAATTGGGAAATGTTTGACTAAATAAATAAAAACACAACAAAACACTTTTGTTATTCAGTTGTTTTCAGTTGCATTTTCATGACCTCTTTTAGGTTTTCTTGACAAAGATACTAGAATAGTTTGCTATTTCCTTCTCCAGATCTTTCTATAGATGAGGAAACCGAGACAAAGAGAATTAAGTGACTTACTCATGGTCACACAGCTATTAAGTGTCATATTTGAATTCAGTAAGATGAGTCTTCCTAACTTCAGGCTTGGCTCTTGATGCATTGTGTCACCTAGCCACCCATGATAGAACACAAATAATATTAATTTGTGTTTTTCTAAGTGAATACACTGCCAGCAGGGGTCATTTCCATTTGAGTTTTTTTTTTTCCAAATTTATTTTATTCTTAATTCATGGAACAAAACAAACACTTTGATAACATAGCCCAATTAAAAAAAAAGATGATTGCACATGAAATAGCAAAATCACCATGTACAACTTACTATTCTCTTAAAATATACATTGTGTAAATTCCCCCCCCCCTTTTTCCCTTCCCTTCACTGGATTAGATAATCTCCAATTTACCCAGCTGGAAGATACAGACTTGAATCCCACTTCAAACACTTACTATGTCACCATGAGCAAGTCACTTTTTTTCTCTGAGACTCAGTTTCTTCATCTGTAAAAAGATAGACAATAATAGCACTGTATTTCACAGGGTTGTTGAAAGGACCAAAGGTGATATTGTATTTTGATAAAGCCCTTAGTAAACATTTAAGTAACATTTATGAGTGTCATCCTCATTATCTTTATCATCCTCACCACTGGGCTCTTGTCACTCTAAGGACTTTGGACCACATGCTCTGGTTTCTTGGAGACACTGACAGTTCTATGACCTAAGCCTCCAGTTCATAGTTAGGCAGAAGAGTATGGCCTGTAGCTCTTTTCTTTAGAATCAGAGAATGGGGGTGGGTGGGGATAGCCCTATGCATCCTTCCCTGAGCATTCCTCTTTCCCTCCCCTGCAGCCCAGGCTTCCAAGGGAATCAATTTGTTTCTTTAAGTATGAACCGACCTATGCCGGCAGGACATCAAATACATCTGCCTCATGAATTATTTGTAACTTTGTCAAAGAAAGTGCAATTTGATGGTGCTAATGTCAGTCTCCACAGCTCAGTGGGCTCTTGTTTCAGAGCAGAAATTAGAAAGACCCTTCCCTGGCCAGTGCAAGAAACCTTCTGCAATAAAATATCCCACGCTCCTGCATGTGCCCGTCTGACAAAGACAATTTGATTTGTCCGTGGCTTTTAAAATATTCATCCCACTTTGATGGACTATAGTTTTACAAAAAGAGATCATCATTAGCTGGCACCAGCGGTGCCCTGCCTCCAGCCAGCACCACACCGCTCTCATGGAATGAAGACATCCAATAAAAAAAAATCATTATCTGCCTAAGAACCCTAATCAGTAATGTTTGGTTCAAGTGCAGCTTAGGGGTCACTAACTCACTTTCACTGCCTCTGTGCTTTGGGGAGGAAGATGCATTGTATGGGCTTCGTTACTGCCAGGAGAGACTTTCCAAAAACCAAAAGGCCAACTTGAAGGGGGAAGAACAAGGTTTGTGACTGAAGGGATGGGAACAGAAGAGAGTCAAAGAACCAAAGAAGGCTAGAGTTGGAAGGGGCTTTAGAACACAGAATGTCAGAGCTGGAAGGGGCCTTAATATATAAATCATCAGAGAAGAAGCAGTATTAGGACACGTTAAAAGAGTGGAACAGACTTTAAAACATCAAATAATAGAGCTGGAAGAGACCTAAGAACATAGCATTGTTAGAGCTGGAAGAGACCTCAATACATAAATCATCAGAGAAGAAGCAGTATTAGGGCACGTTAAAAGAGTGGAACAGAACAATAATAGAGCTGGAAGGGATCTTAGAACATAGAACACAAATATCGGAACTGGAAAAGGATCTAGAACATAGAATTGGAAGGGAATTTAGAACCTAGAATGTCAAAATGTGGCATGTAGACATGGAGAGCTGGATAATGACCACTGAGGGTCCATTCCAGGTGTTGTCTCGAAAAAAAAAAGAGAGAGAGAAAAGGCAGAAGTCTCCTATTTAGATTTAGATCAAGAGTTGGAAAGTAACAGAAATTGTTGAGTCTCAAAAGCTGGTAGAGATCATAAACAGCTACAGCCCAACATCTCCCCTGCGTGAGTGAGAGTGTGTGTGAATGCCAACCAAGGTTGGTATCATGGGCTGACTCCCTGTATGGAGAGGGACCATGGGTAGAGTGGAAGCAGAGGGAAGCAGATCTGCTTGTTCAGCCCCAAAGTTTATTTAAGTTAAAAAACACATCTCGGGATTCAGAGGAGTGTTACACTACTGTCAATTTTCAGACGTCGCCATCAAGCGAAAAAAATTACATCCCGTCCTGACGAGTGACTAATCAAGGCGAGGCGAGCGGGTCTGCCATAAATTACTCCATTCCGAAATAAACCACACAAACAGACCGATGATAATAAATGTAAATTATTTCTCTGAAGAAATTTTCTTGGTATATGAGTAATACGAACCATCAGGAAGGCGTCTTCCTTAACATTAATTACAGAAGATGACAAGTGGGCTGATGACTGGGAAGGCTCATTATCTGGGAACATATTCACAAGTTTGCAATTTGTGCGAGATGTACTCGGGCTAAATTAATCTCCCTCCTTTGCATGAGCCTCTTCTAATTTTCATGTTATTAACAGGTTTGCAGTATCACTCAGTGCCTGTCACTCTAATCAGGTTTCAGCGTGTTCGAAAAAGCAGAGCGTCATTTAGAAGGATAAGTCCCTATAATGGTGCTCTCTTTCATGTGGAGAATTCTACAAGGCTGCTTTTAATAAGGTCCTTTAATCATCTCCCTTTGCTCAACTTTTGGCCCCTATGTTTCTTTATGAAGAGTCATTAGAAGACTTTGAAGTTCATCAAAGATGAAAAATTCATAGCGTTGTTAGGGTGAGGGGCAGGGGTGGGGAGGGAGCAGGGAAGCCGGTGCTCCGTTCTCCCTTTCTTAGGTCTTGGTCCGAGAAGGCTCCGGGGGCCCTGGGTGACCAGTGCAGCATGGACTCTGTTTCCTCTCACTGACATCTAGCTCTAGATTTTTGTTCCTCTAGAGACCCAGTAGTCCCCTGGTGATTGGGTCACTTATGGCTGGAAAAGAACCTTAGAAACTGTCTAGTTCAATTTTATTTTACAGATGAGGAAACCGAGGACCATGGAGGTTACACAATTAGATAAGAAGAGAAAGAGAGAGGATTTTAACTCAGATCAACTGACTCTAAACTCCCAGTCCTTTCCATTGATTGTTCCTTCTCAGCCAGAACTCAGCTAGATGTAATCTGGAATTCACCCTCGATAAGGTCTGACCCCGATGTGATAATATCTGTATGAGGATGCTGGGTCTTCCTTTCCCAGACACCGATCTTTGGAATTCTCCTCATAGGTTCTCTGTGCCATCTCTCACAAGCATAGCATCCTCACAGATCAATGGAGCCATTCTCCCAGGTGTAGGATATTCAGGGAGTCCCTCAACCATCTTCCAGAAAGCCCTCCTGGATTTAGAATTCTCAGGGCACATTTCAGAGACTCTTGGGTTTTCTTGAACAGATATATATTCAAGAGCTCCTGGACACTTACTTGAGTTGTTCAATGTAGTCATTTGCAGTTACACATTATTGGTATCCAAGGGCCTTTAATCTCAACCTTTCAGGTCCATTCTTGCTTTCATAGGCCTAACCCACTCAGAATCAGGCTCTTCTGAATATCTTTGATAATCAGATTCTTCCCTACATCTGGCTCTTAGCTAGTCGCTCTGTCTATTGCTAAACTCAGCTGGGGACTGAGAATACTCTCAAAGTCAGGGGCCTATGGGCTAAAGTAAGGTCATTTCCCATCTATTAATGCTGACTCCACAATAGCTTAACCAGCTCAAGATCAGCCTGAAAATCCCCGAAGGCATACTCAAATAGAGATTAGCAAAGGACTTCTGCTCTCCTGAGACCAGAAAGGTCACACACACCCACATGTGCTAGTTATTTGGACTGCCTCTACTTCCCAGGATCCAGGGATATAACAAAAAGGAGCACCGGCACAATGCTCCCTCTGCAAACACCGAAGAGTGGCTGCAGGGAGCTGAAGTCTGAGTGCTGAGTTGGCAGGGACACTAGACTGATGTTTTGTTTTGTTTTTGGTTTTGGTTTGTGACTTCATCATTTTAGATCATTCCTAGCGATAATTTTCTCTGCTTATTGGGATTGTACATTGGGATCTTCTCCGCAACTTAGAGTCTAAGAGCAGGAGTTAATAAAATTTTGTATCATACATGTATATCTTATCAAATTGCTTACCATCTCTGGGAGAGGAAGGGGAAAGACAAAGAGAATTTGGTGTTCAAAATATTTTAAATAATCATTACAAATTGTTTTTACATGTAATTGGTAAAAAAAAAAACCTTATTTAAAAAATATTGTCACAGACCCTTGTGGCAGTCCAGTGAAGCTAAAGAATCCTTTGTCAGGATAATGTTTTTAAATGCATAAAATAAAGTAAGATTACAAAGAAAACCAATTATAATCACATATGGTTATTAAAAACAATAAAAACAAGTTCATAGAGCCCACATTAATACTCCTATCTTAAAGAGTTATGTGAGGGGCACAGAGAGGTTAAATGCTTTGTCCAGAATCATATAGTCAGTATGTGTCAGAGGTGAGATGTAATCCAGATCTTCTTAAGTCCAAGTCCAGCTCTCTAGGAACTATGCAATGTCAGATTGTTCTTGTGCAACATGACAAATATGGAAACATGTTTATAGTGATTATACATATATAACCTATATCAGATTGCTTGCTGTCTTGAGGAGGAAAGAGGTAAGGGAGGGAGAAAAAAATATGAAGCTCAGAATCTTAGAAAAATGAAGCTATCTTTACATATATCTGAAAAAATAAAATACTATTGAGGAAATAACAAAGAAACTATACCATTCTGCCTGTAGGAATTAGCCTGAAGATGGTTACATCTCAGGGTAATGGGAGATGTGGGATAGTGAAGAAGCTATCCCAGGATAGAGCATGGCTCTGTGTCAGGCCAGGTAGTGGAAGTCCTTGCCTCTTTGGTTTTCAGTTGGGTGTCTAAAGTCTAAAGTCCCAATTGGATCATCTTTTCATGCCTAAATGTTGGGGAGAGAATTGTCTGAAGTTTAACTCCAAGCTCCTTCAGGGTAAAGACTGTGTTTTCACCTCTTTTTGTATCTCCAGTCCCTGGCACATAGTAGGCACTTAATAAAGTATTTACTGAATGAATGAACAGAAGCACCATTCCTTTGTCTGGAGTCTTTGTCATTGCAACTCCAGGCAGAGTATCTTCACAGGGCTTGCTCTTTGTCTGGACTCGGATTCTTTCTGGCTCTAGGTGTGATTGTGCCTGCAGTGATATACAACTGGGCCTTAGTTTGAGGCTCTAGAATAATAGACCTAGAACTGGAAGGGGACATTAGAGTTTAGCCAATCCAACCTCTTATTTTACATCAAGGGTTGCATAAGTTAAGGTACATGTCAAAGGACACAAATAGCAGATTGGTGGCCGAATCCAAATTTTCTGACTCTTTTCACCATCCTTTCACCTTATTTTTTACCATTGTCCTCCACCTCACTCCAGGGTTGTGTCTGAGAAGCCCTTGTTCTCTGCCTCAGGCCCCAAATACTGAACAGTAAGGGCCAAAGACAGACCTGTTGGACATTCCTCTAGAAATCTCCATCCAAGTTGACATTGACTCATTAGTTACTTCTTTGGGACACTGGATCAGTTCTGAATACACTTAAGTATGTTATATTTAGTTCATGGCTCCCCATCTTGTCCTCAAGTTCAGTTTGAGAGATTCTGCCAAATACTTTGCTGAAATCCTACTATATTTGCAATATTTTCCTTCTCTTCCAGCCTAGTAGCTCTCTCAAAGAAGGAAAATGAGATTAGTCTATTCTATATGGGCCTTTAGTGATTATTGCTTTCTTTCATAAAAACCCCATAAAAGATCAGTCTATTCTCTTTTTGAGAAGCAGTGTTACATAAAAGAAAAATCTGGCCTCAGAGCCAGGAGGACAAGAACACAAGTTCCACTTTTAACATATACTGGCTGTGTGACCCTGGGAAGTCATTCAGTCTCCTTATGTTCTAAGCAATTCTTCAATGCTGTAAAGTTGTAGGGAAAATGCTGACCTACACTGGTAGAGGGAACTTCTTCATTGTGGAGTTCCCCATATTAGTGTCATTCTAGGTCCAATCTCTAGCTCCTATATTTCGCTTTTATATCTCCTTCATTTCCAATTATATCTCTTCCCCCATGGACATTCCCAAAAGGTTAATCCTGAGCCTTCAACTTGCCTATACATAATCATCATATCTCTGTAGATAATTTTTAGATCTATTTAACCAGCTCTGGCCTCTCTCTTGAGTTTCAATTTCACATTACCAACTGCTTACTGCTCATTTCAAACTTAATGTCTCATACTTTAAACTCATCATGGCCGAACTTAGTATAGAACTTAGTATATTTTCCCCCAAAAAACTTCCCTTTTCTCATATTCTCTATTATTATGAGGGCAGAACCATCCTTCCAATCACCCAGGCTTCCAACTCAGGTGTCATCCGCACTCCATATATACAATCTATTGCCAGGACTTAGGTAGCCACATGGTATAGTGGAAAGAGCATTGAGACTGGGCTTAGAAAAAAATAATAATAGTTAAAACTTATTTAGCATTTAATATGTGCCAGGCACCCTGCTAATTACTTTAAAACTATTATTTCATTTGATTTTCACAATAATCCTAGGAGGTAGATGCTATTATATTTTCATTTTACAGATGAAGAAACTGAGGAAAACAGAAGTGAATTGACTTGCCCAGAATCACAAAGCCCATAAACACGTCTAAGGTTTTATTTGAACTCAGGTCTACCTGACATCAATCAGGCAGTGTATCCACTATGCCACCCAGCTATCCTATCTGAGTGTAAATTCTGAGATATAAATTTTTATATTCTATTCAGCACTTACTACTATATCTGTCACATAGTGGACACTTAATAAGTGCTTATTGAATGAACTGAAAGGATGTGGCAAGCACTTAATAAATTGTATGTTGATTGACTTATTAACTTGACTTGTAATTTTTAAAATGAAGGAAAAAGTAGTTAGGCAAAATTAACCAAATCTGACAGATTATATGACGTTCCATATCTAAAGCCTCCCACGTCTGGAAAAGGAGGGAGGCAAATGCTCATCCTTTTTTTTGGTTCAAATTGAGTCATTCTCATGATAAACTTCAATTTGGAGCATTTAGGTATTGTCCTTTCCATTTACATTGTTATAGTCATCGTGCCTATTATTTTTCTAGTTTTTATTGTTCATCAAGCATTCTTTTAATAATACATTTCAGAATTCTTGATTTCCTTTCTGTTCAAAAAAACCCTAACAACTTTCAGCACAGATATTCTATGATTTCAGGCCCCTTTTAGTATAAATGTCCCGTCAGTCTATTAAACATATTTCTGAAACACAATGGTGTTGTATTATGAATGGACAGGGAGGATAGGCTATAGGAAAGCTTCTTAAAGTATGAATTGTGACCCCTAGTGGGGTCATGTAATTGAATGGAGGGGTTGTGAAATTATTATTTATTATCAGTAAATATTTGATTAGTTTATCTATTTTATATACACTTATACCCAAATTTCCTGAGCAAAAAGGAGTCGCAAATGGAAAATGTTTAAGAAGCCCTGAGCTACAGACCCCCAAACTAATAATAACTCAGGAGTGATGTGAATTTATATAAGTGAAGCGGTATATACTGCACACCTCTCAGATTGGCTAAGATGACAGGAAAAGATAATGACGAATGTTGGAAAACTGGGACACTGATACATTGTTGGTGGAGTTGTGAACTGATGCAACCATTCTGGAGAGCAATTTGGAACTATGCTCAAAAAATTACCAAACTGTGCATATCCTTTGACCCAGCAGTGTTTCTATTGGGCCTGTATCCCAAAGAGATCTTAAAGGAAGGAAAGGGCCCCACATGTGCAAGAATGTTTGTGGCAGCCCTTTTTGTAGTGGCTAGAACTGGAAACTGAATAGATGCCCATCAATTGGAGAATGGCTGAATAAATTATGATATATGAATGTTATGGAATATTATTGTTCTGTAAGAAACGTCCAGCAGCACGATTTCAGAGAGGCCTGGAGAGACTTGCATGAACTGATGCTGAGTGAAATGAGCAGAACCAGGAGATCATTATACACGGCAACAAGAAGACTATATGATGATCAATTCTGATGGACATGGCTCTCTTCAACAATGAGATGATTCAAACGAACTCCAATTGTTCAGTGATGAAGAAAGCCATATACACCCAGAGAGAGGACTATGAGAAGTGAATGTGGACTACAACATAGCATTCTCACTCTTTTCTGTTGTTTGCTTGCATTTTGTTTCCTTCTCAGGTTTTTGTTTTTCTTCCTTATTGATCCAATTTTTCTTGTGCAGCAAGATAACTGTATAAATATGTATACCTATGTTGGATTTAACATATATTTTAACATATTTAACATGTATTGGACTACCTGTCATCTATGGGAGAGGGTGGAGAGAAGAAGGGGAAAATTTGGAACAGAAGGTTTTGCCAGAGTCAATGTTGAAAAATTACCCATGCATATGTTTTATAAATAAAAAGTTTTGGGGGCGGAGCCAAGATGGCGAACTGCAGACAGCTTTCTCTGTGAACTCCTTTGGGACCTTCCCTCAAACCCAGACAAAGTGAGCCTTCGAACTGGTTTGTGAGTGAAGGCTCGGCCAAGCATTTGGACTACAACGCACTTCTATCAAAGATCTACCTTGAAAGAACTCCGGAGAAGGTTAGCCTCAGGGGAAATCGGCCGCTGGTCCGCGATCAGACTCCAGCCGGGGCGGAAGTCAGGGCTGCTATAGAGGGCCGGATTTAAGGCACCCAGGAAGCCCCTGGGAGACGCCTGGGCCACTTTGCTCTGCTTGCAGGCAGGTGCTTTGGTAGATCTGCCTTTGGTAAAGGGTGGATCGAGAGCAGCTGAAAACGTGGTCCTAGTGCGAATCTAGCCCCACCAGCCTCAGACCAGAAGTCAACTCGGCAAACTGCCCCAGGGCAAATACAAATCGTTGCAGTTTTCTCTGTTTTTGACCAATATCCCAACTTTAAACCATGAGCAAGAAGCAGAAGAGAGCTCTCACCATAGAAAGCTTTTACGGAGAAAAAATAGAACAGTCCCCAGATCCTGACATTATGAAAACAATCCCAGATGAAGCCATAAAGACAGACTTAAGTTGGTCTCCCTTTCAGAAGGCTTACCTGGATGATTGCATTAAGAATCTCAAAAGAGAGCTACAAGAAGAATGGGGAAATAAATTGAGATCAGGGCAACAGAAATATCAAAAACTGGAAAATAGGACTGGTGAATTGGAAAAAGAAAACAGTTCACTGAAAAACAAAATTGGTGAATTGGAAAAAATCACCAACTCACTGGAAAATAAAAATGGTGAACTGAAAAACAAAATTGGTGAATTGGAAAAAGACAACAATTCACTGAAAAACAAAATTGGTGAATTGGAAAAAGACAACAATTCACTGAAAAATAAAGCTGGCAAAATGGAAAAAGAATGCATTGAATCAAGAAACTCAATTGGCCAGCTACAAAAGGAGCTAAAAAAGATAACTGAAGGAAATAATACTTTAAAAATTAAAATTGAACAAATAGAAGTAAATGACTCAATAAGACTTCAAGAATCAGTTAAACAAAAACAAAAAAATGAAAAAATAGAAGAAAATATGAAATATCTCTTAGGAAAAACAACTGACGTGGAAAACAGATCCAGGAGAGACAATTTAAGGATTATTGGACTCCCTGAAAGCCACGATGAAAAAAAGAACCTGGATACTATCTTCCAGGAAATCATGAAAGAGAATTGCCCTGATGTTTTAGAATCAGAAGGCAAAATTGGCATTGAAAGAATTCACCGATCACCTCCAGAAAGAGACCCCAAAATTAAAACCCCAAGGAATATCGTGGCCAAATTTCAGGACTATCGCACCAAGGAAAAGATATTGCAAGCAGCTAGAAAGAAACAGTTCAAATACCGAGGAACTGTCATTAGAATTACACAGGATCTGTCAGCTTCCACTTTAAATTATCAAAGGGCCTGGAACCAGATATTCCGAAAGGCAAAAGAACTTGGATTACAGCCAAGAATAAGTTATCCAGCTAGAATGAGCATCATCTTCCAGGGAAGAAGATGGTCATTCAATGATACAGGAGAATTTCACCTATTTCTAATGAAAAGACCTGATCTGAACAAAAAATTTGACCTCCAAGTAGAGAACTCAAGAGAAGCATAAAAAGGTAAAAAAAAAAATAAAAAAATAAAAAGTTTTAATAAAACTTAAAAAATTAAGTAAAGAGGTATAAAGTATATAAAAATCTATGACAGAATCAACAACTGAATTTAGCATAATAAGTAATAAGGTAAATAAATAATGATGGACCAACTTTAAGTTTAGGATGTCAAAAATTGCATTGCAATATAATTAATCCATTCATATTCTCCTCAAAGGTCCATAGGATCTGTGGTAAAGATGGGCAAGAGATGCCCTAATCATTCATGAAAACACACAATGAAGTGTTTGAGGAAAAACCACGAATTATCTCAGGAAATAGAGGTCACCATAAGAATGGGGATGTAACATGGCCAAGAATTATTTAGGTTACTACATGTCCCTGATGGATCTTAAGATGAGTTTTCCAATGGCACATGGCAGTTATTTCTTGTTCTTGACACATGACTAAGACACCTTTTTCCAAAATACATCTCTCTGATGACATCTTCCCACTTTATTAAAGTTTAAAGCATTTTTATTTTCTAATTAATAGACAGAAAAAGGTCCTTTCTGAGTCCATGGAGAGTGAAGAGACCATTCCCTCACCACAATAAGAAATCCTTTCTCTAAAGACCTGAACATTTTCCAATATAGTTGTGTGTGGGATTCCAACAAGCAGGGAGGCTGGAGTTTGTTGTTCTCCATCAATCTATGTCCTCCACTGCCTGGACCTCAGCCAGAGTCTTTGTGGATGTCAAGTCAATTTAACAAACATTTATTGAACACCCATTATGTCAAAAGCACCATGCTAGCTGGTGAGCTTACAAAGGCAAAACAAAACATCCCCTGCCCTTGAGTAACTTACATTCTAATGGGAGAGGGGCTGGGAAGGTATCTAATTAAGTAAATACTAGGTAAATAAAAGTAAATACAAAGTCAATCAGGCAATAAACATGTAAAATGTTTGACTGACAAAATAATTTTAGGAATTGGTAGGGGGGAACCTAATGACTCAGGATCAGGAAAGGCTTTTTGAAGAGACAGTACCTGAACAGGTGGATCCTTAAAGGAAGTGATAGGTCCGGAGGTGTGGAAATACACATCTCTGACCCTCTTCAGACATTCTGTGCATTGCCTTCCACAACGGGCCAGCTCTCTGGTCATTCGCTGTCCTCCATAGCTCTCCTCTCAGTACCACTGAAGGTCTGCCATCTATGGTTTGGCTCTGGCCAGGGCAACTCTAATTCTCCCTCTTCTAGCTAAGCCTCTTTGCTGACATTAACTCAAGCTTGGCTTATCATACGTCAAGGTGTTTATCTCGATATCAAGCATTGAGCAGACACTTTGAAGTCCCTTCCTCAGTCAGCTGTGCGTTAAGCTCAAAAATATACCTCAGGGCCAGAGAATGTCCATTCATTTGAAAGTTTTACACTCAGATCCCGCAGGCCCCCAACCCTAGCCCCAGAGGATTCTCAAGATACTGTGTAAATACTCTCTTTGGACACAGTTTAAATGACTCTTTATACTTAACACCATATGAACTATAGCGACATAATGCCATTTCTCTCCTTCCCCTGCCTGTGAGTGGCGTATTTCCCATTCATGTTAGCATCCCCAGCATCAATCACCAACTGGATCTTGGAGTTCAAGTGAGTAACTTCATTCTCTTACTGATTCTTTCTCTTTTCTTCATCTTCTGCCAAAGAAGCTGGGTCAGATTATTCAAATTTGGAGAGAGATATTCAAAAGGAAGGTAGGACAGGGCCAAATTGGTCCTTACTCAAGTGCTGTGCTGAAATCAGTACAGCATGCCAACCTATACACACTGATGAGTTTGTTTGTGTCCTAGAGGAAAGAAAAAAAATTCTGAAGGAATGAATCTGTCTTCTAGGTTATCAAAGAGAATTTAGTATTCTTTGAAAAAGTAAAAGTAATTGAAGGAGAAAACAAAGGAATGGAATGTAGAGGGAATCTTACTGAAGGTTAGAGAATAAAAGAATGTGGAGGAAGAAGAACCACTGAATGTTTGAAACTAAGTGATCAATATATCTTTAATGTAGAATACAATCTTTAAGTGGAAAGGGGAGAGATCGACTATCTCAGGAGGAGGTGGCTTCTTATTTTCCAAGCAATCATGATCCACAAGTGTTACCAGATAAGAGGCCATCTAGTAATGGTTAGATTAAGAGGCAGTGAGCAGTAGTAGTTGGTGACTCCCTGCTATGGGATACTCCAGAGTAATTTATCAACTTGATATTATCCAGAGAGAGGTTTGATTTCTTAAAGCAAGGAGTCAGCACCTGAAATATAGCTTGCTAAAAATTGTCAGTCCTGATGACCACTGCTCACTCCTTTGTGGGAACAAATGATACCACCTAAAGGAATCCATAAAACATTGCTAAGCATTATTAAGACATGGACAAAAATTTCCCTGAAGACCCAAAAGTATTCATAATATTTTCATCACCTTTGCTCTTTGGAAGCAGCAGAATCAGAAAAGCAAGATTCATTTGGGAAAGTTATCACCTAATCAAGTCTGTGATCTCTGAGAATGGGATTTGGATTTTTTGGATCACAAATACGGAGTAATGAGATACTGATTCTTAAGACAGTGTACATCTGACAAAAGGATTAAAACACATTTTCCTGTAGTCTCACAAATCTGATTTGGAGAATTTTTAATTATAAAGAATACAGTGGTAGAGAGGGACAAAGCTGCTCATACACATTTGTTGTGCCTGACACCATAGAGAGAAGCAAGCAAAACATAAGAGAAAAGTAGCAGAAGAGAGAATGAATAAATCATAGGAGGTATTATTAAAAAGAGACAATGATAAAAACATGTGGCCTCAGATATTTATAGAGAAATGCACAAAGTAGGGGTAATAAAAGGGGTGAATTAGTCTCCTAACACAAGGAAAACAAATTTGATCTCATAGGTAATACAATGAATTGATGAAACAGTTTTGTGAAGGGTCCAAAGGAACAGAATAGATACTAGGGTTGGTGAGCAGCTTTGTGTATTAAGAAGATATACTTGTGGTATTAACATTAGATTCAGGAGACCTAGTTTCAGATTATACCTATGGCATTCATTGTCTATATAATTTTGGGTGAGTCACTCAACCTCCTTAGAGCTAGATTTTCACATCTAAAAATGAGGAGACTGGACTAGATGACCTTTAAGGCGCCTTCCCATTCTAAATCAATTATTCCATATTCTTATGTGAAGGAATTCAGGTATCCAAGTGAGGAAACATGATGGAGATTATTAGATTAGAGGAAGAAATAAACTATTTTGACTTGGAAGAATACTATTGACTATCTGGATCAAAGGAGAAATTAGGTGAGGAGTTAAGGTCAGAAGGTGGTAAAAATCATAAAACATACATGAAGACAGAGTACAATACAATAATACTAGGGACTTTAATTGTTTGGAAATGTCAGAGCACTCTCCCTCTCTCTCTCTCTCTCTCTCTCTCTCTCTCTCTCTCTCTCTCTCTCTTTCTCTCTCTCTTTCTGCCTCCTCCCCTCTCTCTTACTCTCTCCCTGTTTCTCTCTCTCTGTCTGACTTTCTTTCTTTTTCTCTATCTCTCTTCCTCTTTCTCTTATTCTCTCCCTGTTTCTGTGCGTCTCTATCTCTCTGTGTCTGTCTCTCTGTTTCTCTGTCCCTGTCTCTGTTTTTCTATCTCTGTCTGTCTATCTTTCTCTCTCTCCCCTGTTTTTCTCTGTCTCTCTCTGTGTTTCTGTCTCTGTCTCTCTGTCCCTGTCTCTCTATTTCTGTCTCTCTCTGTCTCTGATTCTCTCCCTGTCTTTCTCTTTTTCTATCTCACTTTCTCTCTGTCTCTCTTTGTGTCTGTCTCTCCATCAGTCTGTTTTCTCCCTGTGCCTGTCTCTCTGTTTCTGTTTTGTCTGTCTCTGTCTCTGTCTCTCTGTGACTGTGTCTATCTGTCTGTCTCTCTTTCTCCCCCTCTCCCTTCCACCCTCTCTCTCTCCCCCTCTCTCTTTCCCTTCTTTTCTTTGTTCTTCTCTCTCTGTCTCTCTCTCTCCCCCTCACCCTCTTCCTTTTGCTCCCCACCTTGCCTGCTTCTTCTTGCTCCCATCCTTGCCCCCTGGCTTCCCCTCCTCTCCTTAAAGTAGACAACCTGATAAATTTTTTACTTGCATTAACGAAAGTTACATTTGTTAAAAAAGCAGAATTGCTAAGAAGAATTGTCTTTCCAGAGTTTCTGGCCAACCAAAAGTAACACATTGCTAAAGTAAAAATTAACATTAAGGAAAAGTGACCACTTTCACAGACTGCTTGAAAAAAAAGAGAAAAAATCTGACAAAGTCTGATGTGTGCCATGAATTTTTAGGAAGCAGATTCCAAGCACTTCAAAGAACTACTCATCTCTTATTTTGTTTGTTTTATCTTACAAGGAGATGACCATTGTACAGGGAAGGATAGAACAATAAAAGGTTAACAGGCACATGAAATGGAAAATAAAGGAGGAGAGAATCTAAATTCCCTCCATGAATTCAGGTCATAAGGTTCAAGTGAACTATACCACTAAGGGTATGTGAAGAGCTAGCAAATGTGATTGCTGAGCCACTGTAAGAAATCTTTGAAAAACTAATGGGAAAAATTATAAAAAAGGGAAAAGGACCCATATGTGCAAAAATGTTTGTAGCAGCCCTTTTTGTGACAAGGAACTGGAAACTGAATAGCTGCCCATCAGTTGGAGAATGGCTGGATAAGTTTCGGTAAATGAATGTAATGGAGTATTATTCTATAAAAAACAATCAGTAGGATAATTTTCAAAGAGATCTGGAGAGAGTTACACAAACTGAAGCTAAATGAAGTTTGTAGAACTGGGAGAACATTGTACACAGCAACAGCAGGATTATATGATGATCAATTCTGATGGATGTGGCTCTTTTCAATAGCGAGGTGATTCAAGCTAGTTCCAGTGGTTTTATGATGATGAGAGCCATTTGCACCCAGAGAGAGGACAGTGGAGACTGAATGTGGATCACAACATATTATTTTCACTTTTTTGTTGTTGTTTGTTTCCACTTTATAATTTTTTTTCCTTTTTGGAAAGGGCCCCACATGTGCAAGAATGTTTGTGGCAGCCCTTTTTGTAGTGGCTAGAAACTGGAAACTGAAAGAATACCCATAAATTGGAGAGTGGCTGAATAAATTATGGTATATGAATATTATGGAATATTATTGTTCTATAAGAAATGACAAGCAGAATGATCAGAGAGGCCTGGAGAGACTTGCATGAACTGATGCTGAGTGAAATCAGCAGAACCAGGAGATCATTATACACAGCAACAAGACTATATGATGATCAATTCTGATGGACATGGTTCTCTTCAACAATGAAATGTTTCAAACCAGTTCCAGTTGTTCAGTGAAGAAAGCCATATACACCCAGAGAGAGGGATGTGAAACGTGGACCACAACATAACATTCTCATACTCTTGATTGATGTTTGCTTACATTGTGTTTCCTTTATCTGATATGTCTTTCATGTAGATATGATTTTTCTTGCACAACAATGATAAGTTTGGAAATATGTATACATATATTCAACTTGTCAAGTATTTTAACATAATTAACACGTAGTGGATATCCTGCCATCTAGGGGAGGGGTGGGGAGCTGGGGGGAAAAATTTGTAACAGAAAGCTATGTAAAGGTTAATGTTGAAGAATTACCCACACATATGTTTTGCAAATACAATAAAATTAAAAAAAAATAATTCTCCGTTTTGGGGGCAAAACAGAAGAATGGAGGAAAGCACTAAGCTAAGATTATAAGATATTCCTGTTTCTTCTGTACTAGGTCTCAACTACTTTTTTAAGATTCTCCTTCTATGCTAATATAGTCAAATATTTAAAAAATACCTCATAAAAATAATATTTTTTCCTTTTTGACCTGATTCTTCTTGTGCAGCATGGTAATTGTGGAAATATGTATAGAAGAATTGCACGTGGTTAACATATATTGGATTACTTGTCATCTAGGGGAAGGGGTGGAGGGAAAGGAGGGAAAAAATTTGGAACACAAGGTTTTGTAAGGGTGAATGTTGAAAATTATTTATGCATATATTTTGAAAATCAGAAGCTTTGAATGAAGTACAAAAAAAAGAAAGAAGAAAAACTAATAAAAGTAGTAAAGGTACATAGGACTGGAAAAGGGCAAATGACCTTGATTTTTTTAAAGGAATAATTAGAGTCTTTAAATTCAAGTGTGAAATTTACATTCATCTCTATTAAATTTCATGTAGTTATAGTTAGCCTATAGTTCTAGATCGTTAAGATATTTTGGATCACACCTCTGACTTCTATCTCTTCTAGATTAGTATCATCTTCAGAGTACTATCATGCCTATGGCTTGATCTAAATCATTGAAAAGATGCTGAATACAAGGAAAAGGGCAGATTCCTGGGACACTCCACTAAATACCTCCTTGCAAGTTGATACCTGCCCATTAGTGACTTTCTTGGGATCCAGTCATTAACATGTGAATCCTCCTAAAGTTCTGCCCTGGGTTCTTTTACTTCTCTTTGCATTCTTCCCCTAGGTGATCTCATGAATTCTATTAATGTAGATAATTCCCAAATCTGTGTTTCCAACCCTAATGTCCTGAGCTTCAATCCCATATCACCAGTTGTTTGCTGGGAAAATCTAAATATTTTGTTGATATTGCATGCCCAACTTATTTGGAACTTACTGTCTTTGTCTCACACCTGAAACCTCCTATAACTTCTCTTTTTCTCTTAAAAGTACTACTGTTCTTTAAGTTGTCCAATTTCACATCCTTGCAACCACCTTTGATTCTATTCTTTTCCCCACCTTAATTAATGAATCCAATCCATTTTCAATTCTTGTCAATTCTATAAGGATATCTCACACATTGATCTTTGTCTCCATTCACATGGGCACCACATCCGTCTGAGCCCTTATCGACTTTCATGCGGACCATTGCCATAATTTCTTAATTTGTTCCCATTCTTCTAGTCTCATCCTTCTCTAATTCATTCTCCATGCTATTGCCAAAATAAAGTTTCTGAGGCATGTATATGACCAAACTATTTCCCCACTTAAAAATCATTAATTCTTCCTTATGATTTCTAGGCCCCAAATCTTCAACCTGGAATTTAAAGATTTGCCATTCCCCCTAATATATATATATTTTATATAATATATATATATGTATATAATATATATATATAATACACACATGCTGGCTCCAATATATTTGTCCAGAATTATTTGATAGTATTCTGCTGCTTGAATCCTATGTTCCAGACAAGCTTGACTATTTGTTGTTGCCCTAATTCAAAATTATACCCTTGTTTCCCATTTCTTTGCATGGCCTGAATGTTATAGTTACCTTCATTTATGGTTCAGTTTATATACTGCTATCTATTCAAACCATCCCATGTCTCTAAATTGTTAGTACTCGTTCCCTTTTTAAATACCTCACATTTTCATATTTGTGTATATTTTATATTCTAATAACTAGAATGGAAAGATATTTGAGGTCAGGGACTGTCAAATATTTTCTTTTGTATTACTGATACCCAGTCCAATATCTTACAGATAATGGACATTCAATAAATGTTTGTTGAATTGAAAGAAATTAGAGTTTTGGGGAAAAACCCCTAATTTAGAGTTAGGATCCTTGGGAAGCCAGGCCCAGCAAGTGCCAATATGATGGATATTTAATTAATCAAGAAAGCAAGCAACAAGCATTCTTGAGCACTTATATTGTTCCAGGAACTGTTCTAAACACCAAAAATGCAAACAAAGGGCAGGGGGAAGTACTTGCCCTCAAGGAACTCTCCTAAGGAGTGAAATAACATATAAATAAAGCTAGGTATATATAAAAGGTAGGGAACAGCCTAGTGGCACAGTGAATAGAACATTGTGTTTGTAATCAAGAAAACTCATCTTTCTCAGTTCAAATTTGGCCTTAGACACTTATTAGTTCTGTGACCATGGGCAAGTTACTTAATTCTGTTTGCCTCAGTTTCCTCATCTATAAAATGAGCTGGCTAAAGAAATGGCAAACCATGCCAGTATCTCTGCCACGAAAACCTCAGTGGCATCACAAAGAGTTAGATATAACCGAAATGAATGAACAACAACAAAATATTTACAAGATGGAAGATCATCTTAGAAGGGTAGGTAAGGTCTCAGCAGCTGGGAGGGGGTCTGGAAAGTCCTCCTACAGAAGTTAAAGTTTGAGCTGAGTCTTTAAGTAAGCCAGAGATTCCAAGAAGAATTGAGGAGGAAGAGCATCCCAGTGAGCAGCCTTGGAAGTGGAAGATTATGTATTATATTTGAGGAACAACAAACAGGCCAATATAGTTGGATTGTTGAGTTCATGGAGGGAATTAAAATGTAATTAGATTGAAAAGGTAGGAAAAGAAATAGGTTGTTAATAGATTTAAATGCTAAATAAAAGACTTTATATTTGATTCTGGAGGTAACAGGGAGCCACTGAGTGGTGTGAGTGTGAGAGAGACAGAGACAGAGACAGAGACAGACAGAAACAGAGAGAGAGAGAGAGACAGAAAGAGAGACAGAGACAGAGAGAGACAGAGACAGAGAAAGACAGACAGACAGATAGACAGACAAAGACAGAGAAACAGAGACATAGAGAGAAAGGATGGGGGAGGAGAGAGAGAGAGATAGAGGTAGACTTGTGCTTCAGGAAAATTGTCTTGGCAGCTGAGTAGAGAATACATTAAAGTGGGGGAGAAACATAAGGCAAGGGAATCTATTACAAGGCTATTGAAATAATCCAAGCAAAAGCCAAGAACCTCAGCTAGGTTGGTAGCTGCATGAATGGAAAGAAGAAGATGTATATAAGAGATGTTTAGTCCAGAGAAGAGAAAAATTAGCAGGGCATGATATTTGTCTTCAGGCATTTGAATGGCTGTCATATGGAAGAAGAATCAGATTCCTTCTGGTTGGGCCCAGAAGGCAGAATTAGTAACAAAGGGAGGAAGTTGCAGAAGCAGATTTTGCCTTGATATGAGGATAAAATATCCAACATGGAAATGGGCAACCAGACATAGAATGAATCCCTTATCACTAGAAATGTTCAAGCAGAGGCTGCACTTGTTAAGAATACTGAAGAGAAATTCCTACTTCAGATGTTTGGAGTGTGGAGATTTTGTGGTATGCTTCAGATACAAACTTCTATGATCAGGAAGTATCTCTCATTTCATCCCTAGGGGAAGGAAAACAAAAACAATAAAAGTGCCAATAACAATAACTCATTTCTTTATCACATTAAAGGACAGCTTGATGGTATAGTGGATAGAACACTGAGCTTGGAATCTGGAAGACATCTTCTTGAGTTCAAATTTTGCCTCTCAGACACTTACTAATTGTGTGAGCCTGGACAAGTCACTTAATCCTGGTTGCTTCAATTTCTGTAAAATCTGTAAAATGAGCTAGAGAAAGAAATTGCAAATTAGTTCAGTACCTTTGCAAGAAAACCCCAAACAGGGTCACAAGAATCAGACATGACCAAAAAATGAACAATAAAAAAGTCACATTAAAGTTTACAAAATACTTTTCTCACCTTAGTCCTTGAATGGGCTGAATGTTTACTTAAAAAAAAAACTTTATATAGACTATGCAGTAATAGCATTGTTGAGGGTGTATGTGATTAATCCAGGAAACAGCCTTTGAAAGACATGGCAGATTGGTACTTTTCTTTTCTGAGAAGGACCCCATTTTGATGGGGAAGTATCATTTTCTCCATTGTTAAAATGATAGAACTGAAACTCCAAGTGGGGATGTGATTGGTTTGGGTAACACAGGTAGATGGTGCCAGGGCTGTAATTTGAAGTCAAGTCTTCTGACTATGCTCCTTCAATTACACTGTGCTGCTTCTTATACAGTAAACTAGCCACAAGCTAACTTGTTCCCAAATGTCAAGTTGAGGCTTACATTTCTTACGCTTCACTTCAATTCTCCTATAAAGGGAAAAATATCAAAGGGGAAGTAGGGCCATCATATGGAAAAGGTATTAGGCTTGGCTTGCTTGGACCCATAATGCAGAATTAGGAGCAATTAGACAAAGTTGTTAAGAATGAACTTTTGGCTAGATGGAAGGAAAACCTTTCTAAAATTTAAAACTATTTATTTAGGACACTTGGTGCTCCTAGGTAATTGCAGGATCAGCACCATGAACAGATCCTGGTCGCTGTGCCCAAGGCTGAATGTGAATTGTCTCTCTCCAGAGAGAGAGGGCAAGGCCATTTATTAGCGATAAATTATTAGTGATCTTAATCTATTAGAGATTTTTATTAGAGATTGTCCAGTTTTCAAGTTTTGAAGTGATATGTCCAACGACATAATAGATATCAGAGATGAGATTTTAATCCACATTTCCTGGTTCCCAATCCAACATTATGCCACACTTCTCCTTTAAGTACTAACTGAGATCTGGATATCTTATTTTATCTTATTTTATTTGATCCTCATAACTGTCTTGTGATAGAGGCAGGATATGACATAGTTTATTATCCTCATTTCACAGATAAGAAAACTTATAGTAAAAGGTGATATGACGTGCCTAAGGCCACACAGCTAATAATAGAATCAGAATTCAAATTCAAGTCTTATAATTCCAATTCTAGGGTTCTTTCAAACTATAGTACTTCCAATTCTCATTTTTTAATTAAAAAAAGAAAATTGAGCATCAGAAAGGTATGAAATAATTTGCCGATGATCACACACTTAATAAGTAACAAAGCAGGAACTCTAATCCAGGTTTAACATCTAATTCAGTGTTCTTCCCACCAAACGTATGTCATGGCTAAGATCCTCAACAACCTACTTCTAAAGCAGATATTCTTCAGAGTTTTCCCCTTGGATCCAATAGATTACAGGAACTAAGCAGGGAAAAAGAGGGTGCTTAATTTCTGGGGCTCTTCTTTTTGGGGAAATTTAAGTTTTGTGAGGACAAAGAGAGCTTTGCATTTTGTTTTTATATCCCAAGTGCCTATTGCAGAACATAAAAAGCATTTAATAAATTTAGTAATTTTGGATTGCAATGTATCATAAGGTTTTTATGAGTAGGAGGGTCATAAACAATTATATAGGGTAGGAAAAAGCTTCCTTTAACATAATATAATACATTGTATTAATTAAGCCTGTACTGCACATAAACCACTGTACTCAATTCTGGGAGAAATATAGTTTAGATAAGACATAGTCTTGACTCTGATAGGTTCTGTGGCCCATTAGGAACATAAGATATCAATAGAGAGAATAACAATATACAATATCACATGAGAAAATTAATGAATGTACAAAATGATGTCATTGTGAGGCCAAAGATAGAAGGTGATTGCCAAGGATGGAGGTAGAGACAGATTATAGAAAATTTCTTGGAGAAGATAGCATTTGTTTTGGTCTTTTAAGGGTGGGTAAGATTTCAATAGGGACAGATACATAGGTCTTCTTTAATAATCATTAGGGAAAAGGATCATGCCTTACTGGAGGGGACTCTTTTGGACAGGAAGGAGAAAGTGGAATTACCAAAGTATTAATGGGGTCTGTATGGGGGTTGGGGGTGGAGCAAACCAGAAAGCTGTCTTTAATAGACATGTTCATTTTCCACGGTAGAGTTTGCCTGCAATAATGTCAGTTCATTTCTCAGTCTGCCAGAAATTCCACAGATAATTGGAAAGAACTAAAAATGAAAACATTACAATTTGCCATGTCATATGTTAACTTTTTCTTATTGTATGATACCCACGGTCCACTGACAGATGCTGTGTTATTAACATTTGATTAAAAATCACTTCAGGTCTGAGCCAGCCCGTTGAGAAGTGAACATCTTGACAAGGCTGGTGTATTGTGATTGACAATTAGTAATATTCAGTGTGTCACAACATAGATAGTGTGACTTATTGGTGCTGCTGTAGTGCAACACATTTCATCCGAGCCCTCCAAATTGCTACATAGGAATAAGAAAGAAAAGATCGTCTAATTCAGCCGACTTTGATTACCAACAAAGGAGATATTGTACATACCTGTCTCGGCATGCCCAGACCAGATTTCTATCAATCAGTCAGACGGGCACTTTCCCACTCCTGTTGGGGAACAGGGAAGCTCAGCAGAGTTGGATCTCATTATGCAAAGTCTCCACTTCTCTATCAGCAGCCAAATCCTTTTTGTCTGGGAATATTAAAGTGCTCAGCTCCCTTAGAGAGGCGGCCTCGACAAATTACAAGGCCACTCATTTTAAAAGAAAAGAGCTCCCACTTATATATATATATATATAAATTAAACGCAATCACATCTTGACTGACATGCCAGGTACTTATATTCCCTTGCACCTTTCCCCCACCCTCATCCTCCTTTAGCTATGGCTCTGCCATGGCTCTGACAGGCATAGGGATTTTCAGGTCATTTGTTGGCTCTTGGATCAAATTTCTTTTAAGTACTTTGAAGAGTTCTTTCTTTTGACATGTAGTGTTACCAGCTGCTTCCTGAATAACAGGTAAATTATACTCTGCCCTTAGAAAAGTAGCCTTTACTTTAACAAGGAGTGAAGTGAGACAGTGGACACCTGCAGAGAGAAGTGGTCTCAGGGTCAAGATGACTTAGATTCAAATTTTAACTCCTATTCACTGTGTGGCTCCGGGAAAGTCACTTAATTACTTCAAGTCCCAGTCTTTAGCACTGTAAGGTGCAGAATGGTAGATGGAGTTTGTTGACCAGGAAATCAAGAGTCTGGACAAACAAAACCTGAATTTGATGTACTTTGTTTTTAGCCTTGGTGTATTTCAGGAAATGTACATTAGGTTCATTTTCAATTCTTGGCCAAATTGTGAAATTTAGAATATAGATAAATTCAAGAGAAATATCAGGTAAACATCAAAGATTAATTTCAAGGGATTTAATAAGGACAAACTATGCTTTATACAATGTATAAAGTAAACCATATGTCTAAAATTGTCTCTAGTAAGTGGGTAGCTAGAAAGAAAGATTGAAAGAAAACTGAGTATGATGTGATAAAAAAAAAGCAAAACCATGTAAGAAATAGGAAAATAATAATTAGCTTATACAAATGAAATACAAGAACAAGAACTGACACAGAGGAATTAGAGGAGAAGGTTTGGTAGATCTAGAATCCTATTCACAATGGAATAAAGTGTCAGTAGAAGAAAGGCCTAATAAGAAGTACTGGAGATGGGGCAGAGGAAAAAGACTCAAGTTTCTCTTTGAACATAAGAGCTTAGGAGAATGATTAGAATACAGAATAATGAAAATGATTAAAGTCTTAAAACAGAATAATACAGATGGAAGAGTTCTTAGAAGATAAAGGTATTTTATAGAACTTCAGAGCTAGAATGGATCATCGAACTTTTCAGATCTGAAAACTGAGGCCCAGAAAGAGAAAGGAAAGTCATATAGCATGCCAATGGCAAGGCCCTAATTCTCAGGTTTTCTTACTATCTAGAGCTCTTTTTCAAGGGTGAGTTGATGACTTTGAGCAGATCTGCTTCACTTAAATCCATCCTTGTGAGGTCCTGTCTTTTTTTGAGAATGAAGAACAAAAAACTCTTTCTTTTGCCCTGTTAATGCTTCAAGCACTTACAAAACAACTCCAAATCAATGGTTTTTCTTCCCTCCTCTTGTTTCTTCTCCTATCAATCCTGGCAACTCTGTAAGTTGCCTGGTTACTGCACTACTTCCCTCTAGAGAGAGCATACTAAGGTAAAGGTGGAGTGTTTCATTCTTGGCCTTCATTGCCATCATAGGAGGACTTGGGTCATACTTATCTGGGAAACCTAGCATTCTCCTTTTTTGCCTCCCTGATCTCAATGAGTGGTACTAATAGTCAGTGGCTAAAGATCAGTTTTCTTGGGTACAACAAAAACAACTTTATTAGGGATGGTGAGAAAGCTTAATGATTTGTAAAGAGTCCTGGATGAAGACAGAATGCATAAGGTCAAGACACTGACTCCTACATAACTTTAGACAAATCACTTTCCTTCTTGGGGCCTTAGTTTCCTACTCAATAAAATGAAGGATATGGACTAGAATGATGATTTTTAAAGATTTTCCTAGCTCTAACATTTTTTGTTAACTTCTTAGATTATAAATCACAATATTACACATTTTTAGTAATGTAAGGAGCTTTAGAGGCTATTAAGTCCAACCCTCTTGTTTTATAGATAAGAATACTGAGGCAGGGAGTAATTGTGAATTTCCATGTTCATGATCTCCAAAAGTCCTTTATCTGATAATAATCTTTTATCATTCTATCTTTTCTGTCTACCTTATAACACCTAATCTGTTCTTTATCTTCATTATGACTCCCTAAGGGTTCCATCATTATTTCTTTCCCAGGGTCATCATCATCTTTGCGTTGCCTCACTTCCCAATCATGAGCCCTTGGTGAATCAGTTCAACTTTACACTATCTGGTACTCTCAAGTGTGCCTCCTTGCCATATTTTCATCAAACTTCAGCTTTATCTTATTCCCACCAACCACCTCCTTTGCTCTGTTCCAATTCACCTGCTACTGAACAAGGACCTCTATACATAATTTCAAGTGGACCCTCTATAACTTTCTAACACATATTTTGTAATTGATAATGTAAACTAGATAATTCATTGAGCAGATAATCCTCAAAAGTAATAATCTTGAAAAATCCTTGACACAGGTAATATATGGCAAGGATAATAAAGAATAATGATATAAATACAGAGCAAACAACTCACAGAATAGCACTAGAAAATGTATAGAATATATGTTAGAGTCAGATAAATTATGGCTGTCTTAATGCATACATACATACATATATTCATGTATGTATATATATATGTGTATATATAATTTGCAGTTGTAATACTTCTTTTAAAAGGCAGCTAAGTGGCTCAGTGGATAGAGTTCTGAGCCAGAAGTAAGGAAGACCTGAGTTTATACTCAACTTCAGACACTAGCTATGTGACTCTGAGCAAGTCTCTTCACTTCTCTTTGCCACAGTTTTCTCATATGTAAAATGAATTGAAAAAAGATATGTCAAACCACTTCAGTATCCTTGCCAAGATGACTCCATGGTCAGTTGAAGTGATATGGTACATAGGGTGACAAAGAGTCAGACTTGACTGAATACTTCTTTTAGCAAAGTATGTGTGGACTATCTGAAAGCCATGATCAAAAAAAGAATCTTTGTATAATTCTATAAGAGTTAATAAAGCAAACTGTCCCAAGAGTGTTAAAACAAGAAGGGAAAGTACAAATAGAAAAAAATCCATGAATCACCACCTGAAAAAGATCCTATTAGGAAATCCTACAGGAACATCATAGCCGAATTCTGAAACCCCAAATCAGGGAGAAAATATTGTGATCAACAAAAAAAGCAATTTAGATATGATGGAGTCAGAATTAAAACCACAGAAGCAGCTACATTAAAAGACTGCAAGTCTTGGAATACTGTATTTTGGATCAAAAGAACTCCAGCCAGAAATTAAGCATAATCCTGAATTTAAAAAATGAACATTCAACGAATTGCAAGACTTTCAGGATTTTTTGCAAAAAGGATTGAACTTAATGAAAATCTGGCATATAATATTCAAGAGAAATATCAGGTGAACATCAAAGATTAATTTCAAGGGATTTAATAAGGACAAACTATGCTTTATACAATGTATAAAGTAAACCATATGTCTAAAATTGTCTCTAGTAAGTGGGTAGCTAGAAAGAAAGATTGAGGGAAAACTGAGTATGATGTGATAAAAAAAGCAAAACCATGTAAGAAATAGGAAAATAATAATTAGCTTATACAAATGAAATACAAGAACAAGAACTGACACAGAGGAATTAGAGGAGAAGGTTTGGTAGATCTGGAATCCTATTCACAATGGAATGGTTAAAGAGAAAACAATACATACATATATCTAGAAGGGTATAAAGATTTTCTAAATTTATTAAGAAATAAGAGGGGGATGGAATAGGATAAGGGGGGTATAAAAGGTTATATAATAAATGGAAATGGGCTAAAGAGGGAGGGAGGGAAGAAGAAAATAAGGGAGGGATTCTGGGGGGGTTAGTGATAAGTAGTAGCTAGGCAAGACAGAGAGTAGAAGAAAAGTAGAGGAGTCAGCAGGAATAGGAAACAAGAAATACACACAAATGTAATAATAATGATTGGGAGTAGAATTTATTAGAAAAAAAAAGCAGGGGTAGTAATTATTGATCTGAGACAAAGTTAAAGTTAAAATAGATTTAATCAAAAGAGAAACATAGGGAAACTACTATATGTCAGCCATATTAATCAATATTGTTTTAGTCTATATAAAACAGATAGTATAGGGTTGGAATATTGCTATGATATAGGAAATGATGAGTTGGTGGATATAGAAAAATATGGAAAGGCTTGGGCCTAAGAAAAATGATGTTATTCACCTTCAGAGAAACAGGACAAACAAGTATAGTACAATCTTATGTTGATGTATATGAATGCATATGAGTATGATTATAAATATCTACGTATATATGTATGTATATATGTATGTGTGTGCATGTGTGTGTGTGTGTGTGTGCCTGTGCTTAACTGTAGCCTGCCTGGGGGAGGCGAAGAGGGAGAGGAAAGGGGGGGAAAGAATAAAGTAAAAAATGCACAGCAGAGAACAAAAGAAAAATTATAAGGAAGCAAAGAAAAGATGGACAGTTCTGAATACAATGTGCAGTGTTTATTATATATATGCTGTCTTGAAATGGAAATTTACTGTTTCATATTTTGAATCCTTTCTTATGTTGTGCTTTGCACATGGCAATTTTTTCCTGTTTTTCTTTTTTTATTTCCTATTTCAATTTTAAATAAATAAATACATTAAAAACACATATGACATCCTGTTTGCTTTTTTATCCTTCCTTTCTAAAAGAATTGGCATTGCTTGCTGGAAAATATATCCAGAAAAAACCGAAGTGTCTTGAAGCAAATGCTGGATTGTCCTTTCATCAAAGAATTTGCCTTAAGACCATTTTCTTTGGAAGTGGTGAAGTTATTTGGAGATAAACTTCTAGGATACTTAAATTCTTACTAGTTGCTTATTTTTAATTGACCTAAATAATTTTTTTTTGCTATTTTGCATCAAAATGCTAAATTTCTGGAATCTCTTTATAGTTACAAAAATTACAGTTTCATCAAAATTTCTCTGCCTAGTTGGAGTAGTTTTTTCCCCTAGGCATCCTAGAGTTATCAAAAATAAATTTCAGCATTCTAAGCAGAGATAAGAAGGATAAGCATCCTATGCCTACCATCCTATCTAGCCAATTACTGGCATAGAATTCCTAAGAACTGGAAAACTGAAACATCAATGACATGACATATAATAGAGATGAGTCCTTTACTGTATCAAAGTTAAAAGTTGGTGAGCAGCCAGCTTTGACGTTAACATTGTAAGTCGAGTGCTATCAGCCCCACAATCCATCACAATGGTATAACAGCCCTTAGGAATCATTTAAGGACTAAATCATTATTGAGTTGAGAAATGCAAATTAAGACAACTCTGAGGTACTATTACACACCTTTCAGATTGACTAAAATGGCAGGAAAAGATAATGATGAATGTTGGAGGGGATGTGGGAAAACTGGGGCACTGATACATTGTTGGTGGAACTGTGAACAGATCCAACCATTCTGGAGAGCCATTTAGAACTAATTGCTCAAGGAGCTATCAAACTGCATAAACCCTTTGATCCAGGAATGTCTCTACTGGGCTTGTATCCCAAAGAGATCCTAAAAAGGTGAAAAGGACCTATGTGTGCAAAAATGTTTGTGGCAGCCCTTTTTGTAGTGGCAAGATATTGGAAAATGAGTGGATGCCCATCAATTGGAGAATGGCTGAATAAATTATGGTATATGAATATTATGGAATATTATTGTTCTGTAAGAAATGATTAAAAGGATGATTTCAGAGAGGCCTGGTGAGACTTACAGAAATTAAGTGAAGTGAGTAGGATCAGGAGAACATTGTACGCAGCAACAGCAAGATTATACAATGATCAGTTCTGATGGATGTGGCCCTTTTCAATAGTGAGGTGATTCAATCCAGTTCTAATGGTCTAGTGATGAAGAGAACCATCTGCATCCAGAGAAAGGACTGTGGGAACTGGGTTTGGATCAAAAAATAGTATTTTTACTTTTTTATTATTGTTTGTTTGCATTTTGTTTTCTTTCTTTTTTTCCCTTTTTGATCTGATTTTTCTTGTGCACCATGATAATTGTGGAAATCTGTATAGAGGAATTGAACATGTTTAACATATTGGATTACTTGCCATCTAGGGGAGGAGCTGGAGGGAACGGAAGGAAAAAAGTTTAGAACCCAAAGTTTTTCAATGGTGAATGTTGAAAATTATCTGTGCATATGTTTTGAAAATAAACAGCTTAATAAAAAAAGGAGTCATTTAAGGAGTTACCACCTCACCTTCCCCATGAGATCATCTGACCCTGCAAGCCACATAACTGGTGAAGATCCATCTCAAGACAAAGGCCTGAAGAACCATGTTCAGTCTTTCCAAGATCTCTCTTACTTGCAAAAATATCCATCAATAAATCTTATTAGTATACTAACATGCTTTGTGGGGACAACTTTTCCTTTTCAGAAGCAGGAGCTAAGCGCAAGACAAAATCACTCATTTAGAGAGCAGTTGCTACTAAATGTGGGAAATAGCCTGGAGAGGAGAATCAATTTATTTCATTTTTCTATTATACCTCCCAAAACTTCCTCCTCCTTAACTCTAATATGGTAGATAATTCATAAAATTCCTCATTGGAAAAAAAATTGGGCTTTTTGCACATACATACACACACCCATGTATGTGCATGTAACACTCATGACAAAAAGTCATTTTCCAAAATATACAGCTAAAACAGGAGTGTTTATTTTGACTATATACATGTATATATTTTGGGCGAGGATGTATTGCAAACACCTACCATCTATAAGATAAGATAATGAATACAATTCCTGAGCAGAAATTCCCTTGGCCAGGTACCTAATTTTACTTATAGTGCTGACGACCTTCCAAAGAAAATAACCAGGGAGATTTTTAAAAGGTGGTGGTCCCAAGGGTCTGGTTGTGGTAAGGAAAATCTCAAATTGTTGTCAAGGAATTTCTAAT
>JAJPUD010000168.1:629779-670901 GCA_023553655.1 Myrmecobius fasciatus | reverse complement strand
TATATATATGTATATATATATATATATATATATATATATATACATATATATATATATATATGCCCATATCAGTACAGGCCCTATGGCAGGTGCAGTGAGATGTGAATGCTAGCTTCAGTCCCTGCCTCCTTGATTAAATCTCTGACCTGGATTGATTAAAGAAGAATCACATCTTTCCCAGACATTTTTCCAGTTATTAGCACTTTCCCACAAATGTTATATATTTCACAACAACCATGTGGCTTCCCTTTTTATGGATGATGAAACTTGGGTTCTTGAGATGCATCATGGTGTGGTGATAGGCCATTGGACTGGAGTCAGGAAGACCTAGATTCAGGTCCCAGCTCCCACCCCATACCAGCCACGTGATGCTGGACAAACCATTCAGGGAATTCTTTAAGACGGCAAATTGCTGGGATTGCATTGGTAAAAGGACTTGTCCCTACATAGATGAAATCACAGGCCTGAAATCACAGGCCCAAAAACAAAACAAAAGTTCTGAATAAGGTCAGAGTAGCACGGTGGGAGATGGAGTCAGCAGGACCTCGGTTCAGATATTGCCTCTGCCACCAGCAGAACCTTAGTATTGTGGCCACTGAAAGGTCATTTCTTCTCTCAGTAGAGGAGATAAGAAATAGTGATCCCAAGGGTATCACTATTGTGAAGATCAAAGGAGATGCTGAAGGCCAGGAGCTCTGCAAATCTTCAATTGTGTCTATCGGCTATTTCATTATTATTTGGTACTACAGTTATTGTGTGTTTGTCTTATGTCCCTGCTTGGCTATGAAGTCCCCCAGAACAATGTTCTTGGCTTTCCCACTGCTGGCTTGGGACCTGACACTTCACTACTTTTTTTGAATAAAAATGTATTAGAGAGACAACCGTACCTTAGAATAGGGAGCAAACTCAGGTCCAAATTCTAACTGAGTCAACTGCATTGACTCCATTCTTCTTATTCAAGTCATTCGATCCTGTCTGACTTTCCATGAATTTTCTAGGCAAAGATACTTCAGTAGTTTGCTCCTTCCATCTCCAGGGTGTCCCCTTTTTATAGAAGATAAACTGAGGCAAATAGGGGTCATGTCATTTGTACAGAGTAACATAGCTAGTAAATGTCTAAGTCTGGATTTGAACTCAGAACTTTGTGATTCCAGGCCTGGGGCTCTATCCAGGGTACTTCCTATTTGTCCCATTATCTTTATTACTCCAATTCAGTAAAGCCATGCATGTCTAACACTTAGTGAAGCTTAATATGCTGTATAAATAGAAGGTGAAGTACTGGGCAAGTCACTTCCTTCTCTGAATCTCAGTTTCCTCATCTGTCAAATGGGGATAATGATACTTGACCTATCTGCTTGTCAGGATTGGCACAAATAAGGTGGCTTTGTAAAACCCAATACTCCATAGAAATGGGAGTTGTCATTATAGCTAAATTGCTGTTGGAGGCCCCTGGTAAGCTGAGGTGCCTCATTGTCTAGCTTCTCTTATGCCCTCCCCTGGAGTACCTTGCCTGGGCTGAATTTGCCAGATGGCAAGGGGTGGGGAGGGGATCTGCACAAACTTCTTCCTCAGGCCCCTGGGACCAGACTGAGCTGTTTGGGTTGGGGGGAGGCACCTGGAGTAGATGCCCCCTGGGTCCTGTATAAGGAAGGGTCCCCAGGCCCCTAATGAGTGGGGTGGAAAGGAGGGGGCTGGATGGGACTCAGTAATTAGAATTTCAAGGTTTCTGTGGGGAATTCTTCTTAAGAGTGTGTTCTCCACTGGGATTTTCTGAGCATTTAATCTAATTCTTCTTGATGTTTTGATCTTCATTTTAAACAAGGCATTTGTCATTTAGAGGCCTGGCTCATGGGAGAAAGATGCTAGACTGTCAAAGTACCAGCCAACAGAGACCGGCTCCTCCATGCTGCTGCTTGGGGCTCTGTATAAAGGGACTTCGGGGGAAAGAAGAGGAGAGAAAAGAGATTTTTTTGTATGCAATTCATTAATTCAACAAACATGTATCAGACACTTACTATGTGCAAGTGGTCATACAAGGTGCAGCACTTAAGCGTGCCTGGTGGTGGGCTGCAGCCATCAATCTATGTTTCACTGGAACCCTTCTGATTCTCCTTCACATTGTGGTGGAGGCAGTGGGGTCTTAAAGGTCCTGGTTCCAACACTTAATCTCTATGAGACCCTAAGGAAAGTCTTCTATTCTCTGAGAATCAATGAGGACATTGATGTCCTCACCTATAAAAGAATGATAATATTGATTGAGTAATTTAATGATAATGATTGCAAATCCTGCCTCAGAATTGCAAGTGGGGTGATTTGTGAATGTTAAAGAATAATTAACATGGAAGAGGTTGAGGAGGATAATTTGGCAAATCCTACTGAGCTAGAGAGGCTAGTTGAGGCTAGGACCAGCTCTCTACTGTTTGCACTGCTGCATTTGGAAAGGCTCATCATCAGAAGGCTGGCTCATGGCACACACCCATGTATGTGTCTTCTCCCATTACCACAAACAAGCTCAGTGAGGAAAGCAGTCATAACTAATTTTGAATGCCGCCCCAGCACTGAGAAGAGGGGCCTTAATGAATGTCTGTGCAATGGGAGAATGAATCAGCACGGTGCAGAGTACAAGTGGCCTGTGCTTGAATT
This sequence comes from Myrmecobius fasciatus, assembly GCA_023553655.1. NCBI lineage: Eukaryota > Metazoa > Chordata > Mammalia > Dasyuromorphia > Myrmecobiidae > Myrmecobius > Myrmecobius fasciatus. Next base: position 668,258 of record JAJPUD010000168.1, on the reverse strand, counting down.
CCAGAGTTGCTACTTACTATTCTTGGGTGACCTTGGGAAAAACAAATATTTTTCTTTGGGCCTCACTTTCCACTTCTGTAAGAGGAAGGATTTGGACTAGGGGCTCTCTAAAGTCCCGCCTACTGTTTACATTCTATGGCAAATTAATTGTCTCCAGAAAGTCCTTCTTACTCCACTTCCAAGGCTGATCAAAGCTGTAGTGCTGCTAATCTTTTTCAAGAACTAAGATTTTAAAGCAACCATTATTTATATCTCTTATCCTTGTATTATGTGTGTAATAGTGAGATAACTGGGTCAAAAAGCATGAATGATTTGGTGACTTCTTGCATAATTCCAAATTGTTTTCAAGAAAAGTTGGACTGATAGCACTATCAAAAGTGTATCAATGTGGCAATCTTTCCACAGCTCATTCAAGGTCGATTATTACAATCTTTTGTCATCATTAATAGTTTACTGGATGTGAAGTGAAATTTCAGAGTTGTTTTCATTTGCATTCTCCTTATCATTAGTCATTTGGAGCTTTTTAATTTTTTTGTGTGTATAATTGTTAAATTGTGTAAAGGGGATTGATCAAAGGAGTTCTCCTAATCAGTTTTATGAGCATACCTCTTCCTCCCATAGAGTATGGCTGTCTTGATTTCCTAAATCACATAATCTCACGTCAGTCTTTAGCCTGGAGGATGGTGATTTCTTGGCATTGCTCAGTGAGTAATTCCAAGTTTGAAAGAGCTTGGTTTCTAAAGCAAGAGAGAGAGAGAATTCCTAAATAGCACAATTCTTAGAGGAAGGATAGAATTGCCTACTTGGCCCTTGGCTGAAGGAGCAGTGAGTGGATTAAAACTATGACACAGGGGAGCAAGAGAGTAGGATCTTGCCATTACCTTATGCCCTACACTATTACTGTGAGTTATTTGAATGGTACAGGTCCAGTGAGAAAAAAGTTAGTTGTCTATTCAGCAATTATAAAATTTATTTGCTTTCCAGGTGGAACTTAAATCACAGGGTGGTGTTATGGGAGGGACTATGTAGAACTCTACTGGGGAAAGGGATTTTACCAGAATGTCATAGGGTTACATGGGAACCTTGAGTTAACTATCTTCCCTTAGGGAGCTTCTGACTACTTTGTGTATTTTCTGTAGCTGTTTATGTATTGTCAGTCCTTTCAACCTTCTGTACGTTTCCTGGAGGTAAAATAAATTTTGTCCTGTATCTGATATCCAATTGTAATTTCAAATGCTTATAAAAAGTCTGGATACCCTGTCACACATTTTTTTTTGAAATCTAGACATGAATTCTTAGGAGTAAATTATGTGAGAGGGCACATGAGCTAAAAAAACATATGACCTTTAGAGTTAGTCCTCCAGAGCATGGGAGACTCTGAGTCACGAAGTGTAATAGATTACAATTTTTAAAAACTGTTCATTTCCTTTGATCTTCCTTTACTGAAGAATAGCTCTTGACCATATATTTATGTTAATTCCCTAAATATCTTGAATTTAAAAGATTTATCAAAGATATTGAGACAAAGATTGTTTTCTCCCATGACCATTTCTGTATTTGCCCTTGTTTCATTTAAAACAAAATTTCTTAATTAGAGTTAAAAATTAACTATTTCCTTTTTCAAGGTCATATCTATCTCTTGAATAGTTAAAAAAAAATTTCCCCACCTTCCACAGATGTGAAAATTATATCCTTCCATTTTCTTCTGATTTTTAAAAAAGATATGACCTTTCATATGCATGCTGCATATTCATTTGGAACTGCAGAATATATTATAACTTGTTAGTAGTCTAAACCTACTTTCTGCCAAACTGTTTTCCAGTTTCCCTAATTAGTTTGAATGATCTTCGCTTTATAATATATTTTGAGATTTTGAAGTATTATCCTAATTTTGTTCATTATTTCTCTCCAGATTCTAGAATTTTTGTTTTTGCACATGAGTTTTGTCATTATTTTTCTAGCTCTATGAAGTAACTTCTTAGTAGCTTTATAGGATCATTAATGAAGGGTAGTATTATTATTTTTAGCATATTGGCATAGCACAACTATGAGTAAAGGATATTACTTTAATTGTCATCTTTTCTTTCTCTAAGGGGAGTTTGATCATTGTATTTATGCAAATTTAGAAACTTCAGTGGCACGGTATTTAGGAGATTGGACTTGTAGTAAATAGACCTGAGTTTAAATCTATTCTCAGACACTAGTTTTTAAGCCTGAGCAAATAATTTTTCCTTTTTCAGTTTTAATTTTCACATCTGTTATGAGATGCCTGTCTTCCAGGCTTGTTGTGAGAATAAAATGCAATATTTGTAAAGTTTTGTAGAAATGCTAACTACTACTACCATTATTATTATTGCTATGATGACAATGATGATGATGGTGGTGATAGTGTGAAGATGATGATGATGATTAAAGTCTTGAATGTGTCTTGGAAGATTCCAGATATTTTATTCTTTTTTTGAATGGAATTTCTTTTTCCATCCCTTAGTTTTTGTCATAGGTATATAAAAATGCTGATGGTTGTTGTTATTCTCTGGGTGTATGCTTATTTTTTTATCCTGCTACTTAGCTACAAATATTAATTGTTCTAATTAGTTTCTTTACTAATTCTCTGAGACTTTTTAAATTGGGTCATGTACAAATGGGCATAATTTTGTCTCCTCTTTGTTTGATTATGCTTTTAATTTCTTTCTCTTCTCTTATTGACATTACTAGTATTTCTAGATGATGTGGAGTAATAGTTGAAGGAGGAACTTTTTTTGCTTTACTCTTGTGTGTGTGTTTCAAATATTTCTTCATTACAAAAAAATGCTATTTTTTGGTTTCCGAGATATACTTTTATCATATTAAAAAGGACTCATTCATTACTGTAGTTTTAAAGAAATTTTAGTATAAATGAATATTTTGTCAAGGTTTGTGAATCTGTTGATGTGATCACATGCTTAGTTGCTTTTGTTTTTAATATGATTAACTATTCTTATTGTCTTCTTGATGTTGAACCATTCTTACATCCTTAGTACAAATCTAACTTGAACACGGTGAATATTATCACTATAGTTTTTTTTACTGCAACTGTATTTTTTTTAATTTTTAGCAATGTTCTCTAGTAATACTGACATATAATTCTCTTTCTCTGCTATGTATCTCTCTGTTCATATATTAAGACCTTATTTGCCTTATTAAAAGAATTTAGTAGAGGTTCTTCCTTCTCAATTATCAAAAACTTTTTTGCATAAATATCTATTGTTCTTTTAATTTTATGAAAATTTATAAATCCATCTATACTGTTTCACTTTAAGGTCTTTTATTTTTTATTTATTTGGGTTTTATATATATACATTTGATGTTCACATATTTCCATATGAGTCTTACTGGGAGAGAAAAATCAGAACAAAAAGAAAAACTGCACACACACACACACACACACGGAAAATATGGTGAAAATAGTATGTGCCAATCTACATACAGTCTCCATAGATCTCTTTTTGGATGTACATTGCATTTTATAGCCAAAGTTGATTGGATTTGCCTTGTATCCACTGAATTGCTGAGAAGAGCCAAGTCCATCTGACTTCATCACACAATTTTGCTATTGCTCCATAAGATGTTTTCCTGGTTCTGCCTGCTTCACTCAGCATCAATTCATGTAAAACTTTTCAGGATTTTCCAAAACCAAGCTGTTTATCATTTATTATAGAGCAATAATATTTCATTACTTTCATATACCATAACTTATTTAGACATTCCCCAACTGATGGGCATCTACTTATTTTCTAATTCTTTGCCACCACAAAAAGAGCTGCTATAAACATTTTTGTACATTGAGCTTTTTCCCTCTTTTATGATTTCTTTGGGATACAGACTGAGTAGCAGCACTGATGGAGTAAAGGATCTGTATAGTTTCATAATCCTTTGTGCATACTTCCAAATTGCTCTCCAGAATGATTGGATCAGTTCACAACTCCATCAACAATGTATCACTGTTTTCCCACATCTTTTCCAACATTTATCATTATCTTTTTCTGTCATCTTAGCCAATTTGATAGGTGTGAAGTATCTCAGAGTTGTTTCAATTTGTATTTTTCTAATCAATAGTGATTTAGAGCATTTTTCATATTACTATAGATGGTTTTTTCATCTGAGAATCATCTGTTTATATCCTTTGACCATTTATGAATCTTTTTTCATTTTTAAGTTGTCCCAATTTTACTTTCCAAAATTAAGTTTTTTATAAACTCTGACTTTTTGGGTTTTTTTTAATGATCTAATATGTTCCTAAATAAGCATACTTTTAAAATTTTTTTGGTTTTGCTAATACTCTATTAAAGTACAGAGAATTCTTTTAAAATTCATTCATTGCTGATGCTGAAAATGAAATGAAATGAGCAGAACCAGGAGATCATTATAGACGGCAACAACAATACTATATGACGATCTATTCTGATGGACATGGCTTTCTTCAACAATGAAATGTTTCAAACCAGTTCCAGTTGTTCAGTGAAGAAAGCCATATACACCCAGAGAGAGGGATGTGAAATGTGGACCACAACATAGCATTTTCATACTCTCGATTGATGTTTGCTTACATTGTGTTTCCTTTATCTGATATGTCTTTCTTGTAGATACGATTTTTCTTGCACAACAATGATAAGTGTGGAAATATGTACACATATATTCGATTTGTCAAGTATTTTAACATAATTAACATGTAGTAGATATCCTGCCATCTGGGGGAGGGGTAGGAAGTAGGGGGGAAAAACTTGTAACAGAAAGCTTTGTAAGGGTTAATGTTGAAGAACTACCCATACATATGTTTTGCAAATAAAATAAAATTTAAAAATAAAATAAAATAAAATAAAATTCATTCATTGTGATTAGTACCTATTTTAATTTTGGCGATTTGATTTTTTTCTTTACCTTTTTTGCTTTTGTTTTGTTTCCTTCAGATTAGCTAGAGATTATTTCTTTAGTGTTTTTGATTTCCATTTTATATATTTCTCATCTAGTTTTCAAGATTTTTTGCATTTATTTTGCTTTTATTAATTTGTTGAGTTTCTAGCTTTTAAAAATGTATCTTCAATTTTTTAATCATATCTTTTTCTATTTTCTTAATGCATGTTGCAGAGATACATTTTTTTCCTTCTAGAGACTGTTTTTACTTCATCCTCCAAATTTTGGTATGTTATCTCATTGTTATTCTTTTTTACATAGTTGTTAATTAGGGTTTCTTCTGTGACCCACTCATTCAGCATGTCATTGTAGTGTGTATCTTTTACTTATGTGCTCCCTATTAATTCTTATTTTTATTACATTATTTTTATAAATTATGCATTTCATATTTATGCATTTTTATATTTATTTATAATTACAAAATTTGTTATTTGAAATTGGAATACTGAAGTTTAACTTTTTCATGCCTTGAAATTCTCAAGCTCAGGTTTTATGTTGACCATTTATGAATTCTAATAGTACTTTGCCTTATGGATATAACTTTTAAATTTTTCATGTTCTTCTGGGAAACCTGTGATCCATAAATTATCTCTGTGCATCCTGTTTTCAAGGGCAAGTCACTTGGGCTTATACAGAATTCATGTGTTCTTTCAAAGTTGTCTTTTGTTTCCTTTCCACCATTTTTTTCCCACTTCTGCATTCATAAGTTTCAGCTTTCATTCTATCTTTGATTTTGAACCTCAAGTGCTTTCAAGAGATTTTTTGCTAAGTGAACTGTCTGCTCAGCTATTTGTCTTATTTCTTCCTCCTTAGAGAATTCAAATTCCTCACTCTCTGTGACTCCACATATCTAATTAGTTTCCAAATCTTGTTAATTCAAGCCCCACATTCTCTTTCACATCCATTAGTTCTTCTCTCTTCACATGGCCAACACTTAGTTCAGACTTTCATCACCTCTTACTTGAACTTTCGTCATACTCTTCTAATTCATCTTCCCCCTATTCAATGCATAATACATCAGTTTCCAAAACAGCATTCCTAAAGTACAAGTCTTAATGTGCCTTTGTGCTGCTCAATAAACACAGTGGCTCCCTATTACCTCTAGGAACAAATATAAACTATTCAGCCTTTAAAGCTCCTCATAACTGGACCTGGGACAGCTAGATGATGCAGTGGATAGAGCATCCACTTTGGAATCAGGAGGATCTGAGTTCAAATACAGCCTCATATACTCACTAGCTATGTGACTCTAGGCAAATCAATTAATCCCTCTTGCCTCACAACCCACTCTCTCAAAACAAAAGCAAACACACAAATAAAAAACTGGGCCTGAATCTACCTTTCCAGGCTAATTATATACTACTCCTGATTACATACTACACATTTCAAACTGCTCTTCTTGCTTTTCTTAACATCCAACATCCCATCTCTGTGCCTTTGTATGAGCCATCCCCCTTTCCTAGGATGCACAGCCCTCCCATTCTATATCTTAGAACCCACAGTTTATTTTAGCTCAGTTCATCTGCTACTTCCTATAAGATCTAACATGATCCCTCAACTGCTAGTGTCTTGTATTGAAATCATTTTATTTTAATTTTGTAAACACTTTAATGAGCAAATGTCTTTCCTTATAAAGTGTAAGTTCCTAGAAGGCAAGAATGACTTTATTTTTTTACTTTGTATTTCTGGCATGCAGTACATTATTTAGCCCACAGTGGATTCTTGATAAATACCTATGAATTTATTAATTAGAAACAAATGACACTTGTTGGGGAGGAAGTTGGACACCAAGAATAAAAAGGAAGAAATAGATATGAAAGATATCATGGAGATAGAATCAATAGGACCTGGCAATGAATTTGATTTGAGAGGTGAGATAGAAAAAATAAATCAGAGATAATCCTTAGGTCACCAATGTAGGTGATCAAGTGAATGGTGGTGCCACAGGGAAGTTTGATAGAAGAACAGAGTTGTATTTTTTAAGAAGGATATGAAGAAAGGAGGTAGATAATGTGATATTAGAGTTTTGGAAATCTTAAATCTGGAGTGCTAGTGGGGCACCTAGAGAATCAGAAGTTATGTTAGGAAAGAGAAAATAGATTTGAACATCTTTTTATACATGGCATTGAAGCTATGGGAATGAATAATATATAGAGCAGAGAGAGAAGAGGACAGAGGATAGCAGCTTGGAGAATTAATATAATAAAGACTCAGAAAGAAAAAAAATGGAGATATTTAGGTAGCCAAGGCCATGTAAGAAGAGAACCATGAGGCAAGAGAATTAGAGTGCTGCCCATGTGACTAGAGAGAAGGAGATGGATATGAAAGATATTGGAAATAGAATAAAAAATACTTGGTTGGATGATGGGTGAAGGAGATTAGAGGTGGGGATGACTTTCAGGTTGCAAATATGGATGTTGAAAGGACAGAAATAAGAAAGTTAGGAAGAGGGATGAGTTTTGGGGAAAATTAGTGAGTGTTGTTTTGGACATGCTGAGTTGGAGATATCTATAGAACCTCCAGATGGAAGTGTTCCATCGGCAACTCTGGGCTAGATACATAGGTGTAAGAATCATAGGGACAGAAATGATAACTAAATCCATAGTAACTGATAGGACTAGACTGACAGAGACAGTCAGATAGTGCAAAACAAAGCCTGGAAGTGCACCCACAGTTAGATGAATGATGACCTAGCAAAGGAGACAAGGGTAGTCAAACAAATAAGGAGCTAAGAGACAGAAATATCATGAATGCCCAGAGAAGGAGAGGGTGCTCAATGTATCAAATGTAAGTCAAGCACAATAATCAGGTGTTGGATTTGGAAATTAAGCATCATGGGTAACCTTGGAGAGAGAAATTCCAGTCGAATACTGAGCTCAGAAGCTAAATTACAAGAGGAAAGAATCTGACAAAAGGAAGAGAGATGAGGGATGATAGCATGACAATATGATAGTCAGGTGAGGAGTTTTGCTTGTTTGGGTTTAGGTTGTGCGGGTGCTTTATTTCTCTCAAGTTGTCGGCATGCATGCAGATCGGCAGTTGGAACTGAAATTGGGTTGGGGTTAGGCAGCAGGGGTTCTAAAAACAAAAGCCACAGTGTGTGGGGGTGGGGTATTTAAGGGAGAACTACTTTAACTTAAATAAATGGTGCTATCTAGGAGATAGATCTAGCAATCAGAAGATATTCTTGACTCATCCTGCTGTGATCTTGAACAAATTATTTGATTTCTCCATGCTTTGGTACTATAAGGTAGGTAATCTCATCAAGGCCTAATCAAGTTTGGGCATTGTTTGGCTGGAGATTATAAAACCCCCTCTAGTGGCTGGGGAAGTGGGTCAGAATGGAAGTTCCCCAGGTCCCCTTGGTTCTTTGGGGTTCAGCATGAGTCAGTTCTTTGTCTGCTGACTCAGCAGAGGGAGTTCTATGTTCAGCAAGCTAATATTGCAAAGGATCAAGCTCAAGGATATGCTCCAGGGATGCCCGGCCTGCCTCCTTCTTGCTTGATTCTGATTTCTAGGTTAGTCTGGCCTCCTCTGGCCAGAGTCTCAGGGAAGGGGGTCAGATTCCTGGGTCTCTATCTATGGCCTCATGGCTGATTCCTTCTTACTTTTTTGTAGTTCTGAAGGAATGTGAAAGAGTCTTCTTCATAAGCCAGCTTTGTTTCCAAGTCAAAAGCTTTTAATGATGGGGTGGAAAGATTGAAAATCATAACAAGCTTTTATAAAATGCTTTGAAATTTGCAAATTTTTTTTAATTTTATTTTTTTTTTATTTGCAAAACATATGTATGGGTAATTCTTCAACATTAACCCTTACAAAGCTTTCTGTAACAAATTCTTCCCCCCAACTCCCCACCCCTCCTCTAGATGGCAGGATATCCATTACATGTTAATTATGTTAAAATACTTGACAAGTTGAATATATGTATACATATTCCCACACTTATCGTTGTTGTGCAAGAAAAATCGTATCTAAAAGAAAGAAAAATCAGAGAAAGGAAACACAATGCAAGCAAACATCAATAGAGAGCATGAAAATGTTATGTTGTGGCCCACATTTCACATCCCTTTCTCTGAGTGTATATGGCTTTCTTCAGTGAACAATTGGAACTGGTTTGAAACATTACATTGTTGAAGAGAGCCATGTCCATCAGAATTGATTATCATATAGTCTTGTTGTTGCCGTGTACAGTGATCTCCTGGTTCTGCTTATTTCACTCGGCATCAGTTCATGCAAGTCCCTCCAGGCCTCTCTGAAATCGTCCTGCTGGTTGTTTCTTACAGAACAATAATATTCCATAACATTCATATACCATAATTTATTCAGCCACTCTCCAATTGATGGGAATCCATTCAGTTTCCAGTTTCTAGCCACTACAAAAAGGGCTGCAACAAACATTCTTGCACATGTGGGGCCCTTTCCTTCCCTTTAAGATCTTTTTGGGATATAAGCCCAATAGAAATGCTGCTGGGTCAAAGGGTATGAAGTTTGCAAAATGTTTTACACAGATTTTCTTATTGACAACAACTACAAGTCTGGGAGGTAGGTACTATTATTAGTTCCATTTTACAGATGAAAAAACTGAGGCAGAAAAAAGTAACACAATTTGCTCAGGGTTACATGACTATAAATGTCTGAGGAGAGGGGATTTGAAATGAGGTCCTCCTGATTCTAAGTCCACTATGCCATCCACTTCATCATCTAAATATCTAGATTAAAAAGGGCAAATTTGCTGTAAGAAATAATTAATATAACAAATAAGACAAAGTTAATATTCCAGAATATCTCCAGAGGCTACAAAATAAGATGGAATTCAACAGGGACAAATATAAAGGAAACATGCAAAAAATAAGCCACATAAAGACAACATAAAGAAGGCATGGCTGTTCAATAGTTTGTATGAAAAGAACCTGGAGGTCTTAGAGAAAAAAGGGAATATAAATAAATGGTGTGAGAGATTGTCAAAAAACAATCTTGAATTTGATTATGTTAAAAGAGATATAGTGTCCAAAGAGAGGAAGGTAACATGTCTCTGCCTCTGCCCTGGCCAGCTCACATGGATCTGTAGCATCTGGTTCTGGGTGCTGCATTCTAGAGAAGACATTTAGAGCTGGAAGCCATCCAGAAGCAAGTGGCCAGCCCAGGGAATAGTCTGGGAACAATGCTACTGAGAAACAATAGCTCAGAGAAAAGAGCATGATAGCTGTCTCCAACTTACAAAATGAAATTTGAGAATTACAAGGGAAATCTGAATCAACTTTCTCTCCAGATACCTGAAGTTCTTTCAAGTAGAAGAGCACTCAGACTTGTTCTACTCATCCTCAGAGGTCATACTAGGAGCTAAAAGGGAAAGTGAGAGAGAGGATTTCGGTTCAGAGAAAACATTATAACAGAGTTTTCCAAAAGTAGAATAAGCAGCTTCAGGAAAGGAGTGCTTTCCCTTGAGGAGAGGACCTTTTCTCACAAATAATCAAAAATACAGAATGCTTGGTCCAGAAGGAGTAATCATTGAATTATAAACAGTTAGAAGATCCCTTAAAAGCCATCGATTCCAACACTCTTATTTTATAGATCACAGGAAAGTTGAGGGACTTGTCCAGGATTGTACAGCTAGTAAGTACCGGAGCCAGGCCTTGCACCTATGTCCTCCTGCCCTTGGATCCAGTGCTGCAGCCTCTCTGTAGCTCAGATCGTCCAGGACCACCCCTTCATTTTACAGAGGAGGACATTAAGGTTGGAAGGGTTGGAGTGATTTGTCCAAGATCCCTTGCTAGCAAATTCTGGGTTGGGATTCGACCTTAAGTCCCACTCTCCCCTCCTGGCTGCAGGATCTGGAGATGGGGATACAGAGAGGAGGGACGTGAGGGTGGGAAGGCTTCCACAAGGCCCGACTCTGAATGACTAGGGTGCTTTGCAAGCGGGAAGCTTCTGCAGCAAACCACATTTCCTGATATTAAACCATTAGAGGGGGCCTTGGAGGGCAACCCTAAGTATATATATTACATTCTATTTTGAATTCTTGGTTCGACGACTTTCAAATGAAACCATGTTTTCTGGATTTAAGTAGATCTGCGAAGGGAAAGGTCAGGGCAAGTCCTGACCCTACAATCTGATTTGGCTCTGAGGTCTTCCAAGGGTCTCCATGCCATGCGACAGTCAAATCACTTGGGTGACCCTGGGAAATGTCACTGGAGGCCCGAGGAGGTGGGGTTTCCTGGAAGTCTCAGGCTGTGTACAAAGAGAATAGAGATAGATCACAGATTGTTAAAGCTTAAAGGGGACTTAGAAAATTGAACTGGAATTGAATTCTGACATAGAATATTACAATGCAGAGTAGCAAAGACTATTCCATAGAGAGAGAGAAACTAGTATGTGTATATATGTACCTATATAATATATATATATATATAAAATAGTCTATGTGTGTATGCATATATATATATATGCATGTGTATGTACAGACACAGAGTATTAGAACTTTAAGGGACACAATTGTAAGGGAGAGCAAGTGCTTAATAAATGTTTGTGACTGACTTGACATCACAGAATCAGATTATCACAAGGTCAGAAAGAACTTTTGAGGTCATATTTGTAACTGATGTCTGAGCAAGAATCCTCTCTACAATACCCCTTTCCTCAAAGACTCCTCTCAACTCACTGTCTTTCACTCTCACAGCTCTAGTTATTAGGTAGTCTTTTCCTTACATTTAATCTTAAATTTGCCTATCTGAACCTTTTCCTAATTTTCTTAATTTTGCCCTGGAGGGGCCAAATAGAATTAGTCAAGTCAACAAGCATTTAAGTGCTTACTATACACCAGACACTATGCTGAGCACTGGTAATACAGAAAACTATACAGACACAATTCCTGCCTCCTCGAATAATTTATATTTTAATGGGAGAGAGAACATGCAAACACCTGGGGAGATAATAAAACATTTATACAATAAATGGGATCAGAGGTGTGCTGGTAAATGTTTAACAACTGGCTCTCTGAAAAAAAAAATTAATTTCTATTATTAACATGTTCTCCATTACTTTCTTAAGTCTAGACTATCAACAAAACAACAAATCAAGTAATATTGGCCTACTTGAAGTGGCAAGGGAGAGCAATGAGTATTCCCACTCCATGACTGTGATGAGTAAGCAATGGATTATAAGAGAAAGAATAGAGAATACTGGAAAGGGAATCATCAGGAGACAATTTCAACAAGAGGGATTAGGTCTCAGGAAAGGCCCCAATGTGAAAGAGTGTGAAAGGGAAAGGTTTAAGATGAAAGAATGTTGGGGCAGCTAAGTGGCACAGTGGATAGAGCCCCAGCCCTGGAGTCAGGAGGATCTGAGTTCAAATTTGACCACGGATACTTAACATTCCCTAGCTGTGTGACCCTGGGCAAGTCATTTATCCCCAATTGCTTCAGGAAAACAATTATTTATCATGGATCAGGCATTCTAAGAAACACATTAGAAGGGAAGAGTAGAATTGCCTTGAGGAGAAGGCTGGGGTGGATAGGTACTTGAAGTCAGAGATCCTGCTTCCACCAAGTTTTCTCCTTTCCAGACTAAACATCTTCTCAAGTCAAGTCCTCATACAACTGGGCCTCTAGGCCCCTCTTTATGATGGTTGCTATCTTCCAGACACTCCCTATCTTACCTGTGTTCTTCTCTTAGAAGAGGCCCAGAGGCCTTTTAGATTTTACTGTGCTGTAGAAAAAACAGGGATGTAGCCAAGAAGAGCTAGGCCTTGTGAAATTCCACACACCTGCCCCCCCTTTCATCCCACACTCACCCAAGTGCTCATCTGTCTGGGTGGGCAAAAGTGGTCTGGAATTGAGAAAATGGAAGGCCTCAAACCCCAGAGACTTTGGCAGTTTTACCAGTGTGTAGCCTCTAGAAAGGAGAATGATAAAGTAGGCAGGTATAATGCCCACCCTCCATAGAGAAGCTTCCAACAGAAAGATCCAAGGGACCAGGAATTTGAATTCAAATGTTGAATTAAAGCTACAGGCACTAGTTATTTAGCTAGGAGCGACCCTAATGTGTTTGCTTTAAAATTGGATCTTGGGACAAAGGATCTCCTCTTGGAGAACTAAAGGCTTGGCTTAGCCAAGACTGAAAGGAAGCAATCTTCCACTTCCCTAAGGGAAAAAAAGTTAATAAGATTTTGTTCCCAGGTTTCAACTCCATGGATGATCGTAAAGGCTGATTCTTTTCTGGAAAAGCTATGGAAAGCCGCAGGGCTTTGAACTAAAGCAGCATGAAAGAGACCACTCTTCTCATGAGGAAGAGATAGTTCTCTAGCCAAGGATACGCGCTGATGCCAGAAGTCAGAAACAAAGAGACACTCCACCACCAGCTGCCCAGTGGAGCTATTTCTGCAGTGGCCTGTGGAGCGGTGTCTGGCAGAGGCTGCACGTACACTGAGGACATGTCTGGTGGAGAAGATACATCCTGCAGAGACATTGCCCAGCCTCAGAAACCACAGGGGAACAGGCCCGGTGAAGCAATTTTTGAACCCAAGGGTAAGATTTTATAGTCATTCTTACTTAAAACTCATCCTATTAAAGGTAGCCCATCATTTTTACTTGTTGAGATAATTTTGGATCTTGATTTTTCTCATTCAAAATTGTTAATTATTTCATTCCTATCCTCTAAGTCATTGCCTAAATCATTGATTTTGTTGTCCTTGTTTTTTGTCATCAGCCTTATTTCATGAAGTTTAATGAACCAAGTACTATTCTTAAAGGATTTTATCATTGTTCTGCACTTATCATCAGTTACCTACAATATTCTGTATGTGTATTTTAAAAATCATTTTGCAATGGGCTCCTCATCAGTCTTTTAAGACAACACCTTGTTTGCTCCCTTATTGAAATCATTTTTATTTGTGTCTTCAGAATCTTATTCTTCCGTGCTTCCCTCCTGAACACTGATATGTATAGAGGATTTTCTGTGAGTATTAGATTTGCACGTACATCCTGATGTACCTAATGGTGATGTTATTGCTGTGCTGTAAAGAAAAAAAAATTTCCTTTTTAGGAAAGGGTTGAACTAGATGACTCCCTTCCTCAAAATCTAATGCCATTGGGAATTTTCATTTTCTTTTTAAAATTTCCCTCTCTGTCCTATTCAACCTTCACCAGAATCGGCCTGGATGGGCTCTCCCCAACCGCCATGCCCCAAGTTTATACCTGTAAAATCACCATTGTTGTTCTCCTCCCCTCAGGAAAAGTTACTGGACAGTTATTTAGTCTCAGTTCCTCATCTGTAAAATAAGCTGCAGAAGGAAAGGGAAAATCACTCTAGTATCTTTGCCAAGAAAACACTAAGTGAGGTCATAAAGAGTTGAACATGGCTGAAATGACCAAAAAACAACACACACCAAATAATATTGAGAACACTAAAAATTAAGGGATCTGGAAAACAATCAACCAGTGAGCATTTACTGTCTACTATAAGCCAGGAACAGTGCAATCAAGTGGCAACGATGCAAGTTTCAATAATCAAAGAAGAAATACTAGATAGGATGTATCACCGGAGTTGCACATTAAAGGAGGATAGGGATTTTAAGGTACAAGACAATGCACCCTCTATATGAGGGAAAACCTTCAAAAACACATATTGGGATCAACAGGTATGGGATATAGCCAACAGGTTAACTTGCAATAAGGAATTCATAAAAGGGAAAACAGCTAGGTTTTGACTAATGTAAATAATGTGATCCTGTGGAATGGTAGCATGTATTCAGATTCACATTTTTGAAGTTATGTAAAATATGGTAATTGGTTCCAGCCCAATGGAAATATATAGAACAAATTTCCATAACACAACCAATTCATGGGAATCCTTGTTCACATTAAATGAGACCTAGCTGTAATATAAAATAAGACTGGAAGATAGATTAGAACCAGATTACAGAGGGCCTGTCAGACTAGATTGAGGATTTTATATTTTATCCTATTGGCTACATAGGGAAGCATGGAAGATTTTTTGAGTAGCTGAGTGTAACAGAATTAAATCTGTGTTTTTAAAATATTAATTTAGCAAACATTAGGAAGATGGATTAGAGAAGTAGAAAGACTAAAAAGAGAGCAAGAGACTATTATAATCATCAACATGAAAGGTTATGAAGTAGGATGCCAGTTGCAGAGCAGGGGTCAATTGTCAGCAGTGTTAGAAATATTGAATCAACACAACTTGGCAAGTAATTGGTCATTAGAAGTGATGAAGAGGTAAGAAGAAAAGTTGTCAATCTGGCTAGTTATAAGGATTATTTCATGCTCAATCATACTTGGGAAGATTAGAAAAAAGCTGAGTTTGGGGTAAAATATAATAAAATATGTTCTAAATAATGGGAGGTAGAAGTATCTTCAGATATGTATACATATATTCAATTTTAACATAATTAACATGCAGTGGATATCCTGCCATCTAGGGGAGGGGTGGGCAATAGGGGGAAAAATTTATAACGGAAAGCTTTGTAAGGGTTAATGTTGAAGAATTACCCATACATATGTTTTGCAAATTCAAAAAAAAAAGTATCTTCAGGACATCTAGATGGAGCTGTTTAGCGGGAATGTGATAGATAGTAATGATCTTCACTTTAGGAGAAAGTTTAGATACTTGAATATATTGAAGTTGATCATATCACCAAGACAGTGTATAAAGAGAAGAGAACCAAGAAGATAAACTTATCAGAGGCTCATAATTAGTGAACAGGAGTAGAATGATGGTTCAGCAAAGTAGACTGAAAAAAAATGGTCAGAAAAATATGGAAAATCAAGAGAATGCAATATCACAGAATCCAAGAGGAAACAGTATCCAGAAGAAGGAGAATTACAGTAGTATCAAAAGCTATAGAGAGAATCACAGGATCATAGATTTAGAGATGGAAGGACAATTTTTCTCATATTTCCTCATTTTATAGATGAAAGAATTGAGACCAATGAAAATTAAGTGTCTTCTCCATTGTTGCAGAAGTAATAAGTATCAGAAATTAGAATAAGGACTGAGAAAGGGTCATTGGATTTAATTCAAGAAATCATTCTTGGAAAAAATTCAGTAGAGTGGTTGATATTCATCCAGTTCCTTCTCTAAAGATTATTCTCTGTCTCTTTTTTATAATAGCTTTTTATTTTCAAAATACATGCAAAGATAGTTTTCAACATTCACCTTTGCAAAACCTTGTGTTCCAAATTTTTCTCCCTCCCTTTTTCCCACTCTCTCCTCTAGATAGCAAATAATCTAATGTAGGTTAAACATTCAATTCTTCTAAACACATTTCCACATTCATCATGCAATACAAGAAAAATTGGATCAAAAAGGAAAAAAATGAGAAAGAAAAAAAGCAAACAAACAACAACAAAAAATATGAAAATACCATGTTGTGATCCACATTCAATCTTCTTAGCCTTTCTGGATGCAGATGACTCTCTCCATCACAAGTCTATTGAAAGTGGCCAACACTTCATTGTTGAAAAGAACCAGGCCTTCTTCAACAATAAGATGATTCAAACCAGTTCCAATTGTTCAATGATGAAGAGAGCCAACTACACCCAGAGAGAGGACTATGGGAACTGAGTGTGGACCACAACATAGCATTTTCATGCTTTTTGTTGTTGTTTGCTTGCATTTTATTTTACTTCACTTTTTCTCTCATGAAGCATGATAATTGTATAAATATGTATGCATATATTGGATTTAACATATATTTCTACCATGTTTAACATATATTAGACTACTTACCATCTAGAGGAAGACATGGAGGAAGGGAAGAAAGTTGGAATATAGGGTTTTGCAAGAGCTAATTTTTTTTTGCTTTTTTTCTGAGGCAATTGAGGTTAAATGACTTGCCCAGGGTCACACAGCTAGGAAATGTTAAGTTTCTGAGACTAGATTTGAACTCAGATCCTCCTGACTTCAGGGCTGGTGCTCTATCCACTGCACCAACTAGCTGCCCCTGCAAGAGCTAATGTTGAAGAATTGTTCACGCATGTTTTGAAAAATAAAAAAGCTTTAATTAAAAAAAAAAAGAAAAGAGCCAAGTCCATCAGAGTTGATCTACACATAATCTTGTTGCTGTGTACAATGTTCTCTTGGTTCTACTCACTTCATTTACCATCAGTTCGTGTCAGTCTTCCAAGGCTTTTTTGAAATGAGTTCGTTTGTCATTTCTTATAGAATAATAATATACCACTAAATTCATATATCATAACTTTTTCTGTCATTCCCCAACTGATGAGCATCCACTCAATTTCCATGATCCTTTTCTCTACAAATGTAGTAGAATATATGTCAAATTATGCCTGTATTTCCTTTCCTTTTTCACATGTTATAAAATAGAATAATGATTTCCTTCAAGGTTCTCATAATATCTGTTACAGCAATCAGTTCCTCTGTACTATTATTGCTGATGTTCTGTCATGTCTAATTCTTCCTGGTCCCATTTGGAGTTTTCTTGGAAACTATACTGGAGTGATTTGCCATTTCCTTCTCCAGTTCATTTTACAGATGAGGAACTGAGACAAATATTATTAAATGACTTGACCAGCTAATAAGTGTATGAGACCAGATTTGAACTCATGAAGATGAGTCTTTCTGACTTCAGGCCCAGAATGTTATTCACTGTGCCACCTAAATATCCTCTTTATTAATCAATATGAGATCCTAAAAATACTTTTCCTTCTAGGTGCCTTTACTTTTTAAAGGATCAAATTATAATTAAGGAAATCAAAAACTTGTTACCTTATTTTCTTTGGGCACAGTTAAAGTTTCTTCAAAGATCCAAATAACTGAAATTTCAATGATACTAAACCATGGTTATATGCCATCTTTTTTCCTAAATTCATCTAATCTGATGACAATATTTCTTCTGGGGATTTTCCCCATTGTAGACATCATTCAAATGCTGTTCTTTGTATTCTTCTCCCTTTTTCTGATTTCTCTCAGATGAAAATATATATTTTTAAAAATATTTCATTCATTCATTATTTCCCAGTTACAAGGAAAAAAAATTTCAATGTTTTTTTTCAAAATTTTAAGCTTTAAATTCCCTTGTTCCCTCCTTTCTTCCATATCCCCTTGTATCTTACCACCCTTCCGGAGAAGGCAAACAATTTGATATGGATTATATAAGTGAAATCATGCAAAACATATTTCCATATTAGCCATGTTGGCAAAGAAAAGATAGATTAAAAAAATAAAATTAAAAAATATGCTCCTATCTGTATTCAAAATTCATCAGTTTTCTCTCTAGATGTGGACAGTATTTTTCATCATGAATCCTTTGGATCTGTCTTGGATCATTATCTTTATCAGAGTAACCAAGTCTTTCTCATTTGATCATCCATACATTGTTCTCCTGGTTCTGCTCATTTTATTTTGTATGAGTTCATATAAGGCTTTTTAGGTTTTCCTGAAATCATCTTGCTCATCATTTCTTATAGCACAAAAGCAATCCATCACAATCATATACTACAATTTGTTCAACATTTTCCAATTGATGGGCATCCCCTGGATTTCCACTTCTTTGCCTTTACAAAAAGAGCTGCTATAAATATTTTTGTACAAATAAGTCCTTTCCCCTTTTCTTCAATTGCATTGGAATATAGTCCTGGTAATGGCATTGGTGGATCAAAGGGTTTGCATAATTTTGTAGTCCTTTGGATGTAATTCTTCCTCCAGAAACATTGAATTAGTTCACAACTCCATCCACAATGCATTGATGTCTCAAGTTATCCACAACCCCTTCATCATCTTGTCACTTTGGTTTTTTTTGTCATGTCAACTCTCAGAGTTATTTTAACAACAAGAACTTTCCAGGTATGTACACATTGACAATGAAGTTGATGCACTCATTGTCAGAGTAGCTCAGTATTTGGGGGCTCCAAAGGAATGTGTGGGAGAGAAGAGGAATTAGATTGACTACAAAACTGAAAGTCTACTTACTTACCTCTTGTGCTGATCTCATTGTTGTGTGCTTAGGAAACCTAAACAAAATACCAGTGCCATGCCAGGAAACTGAACCGCTTCCATCTGAATTGCCTCAGAAAGATTTTAAGATCACCTGGTAGGATAGGTACTAGCCATGAGGTCCTTTCTTAAACTAAACTGCCCAGCATTCATATTCTACTGAGGGAGGGCAACTCTGATGGGAGGGGAGCACACTGTTCAAATACCAAACACATTCTTGCCTCAAAGACTATTTTACAGAGAACTCACATTCATATCATGGTTAGAAGAAGTAATACAAGGACACTCTCAAAGGCTCACTGAAGAAAGTTGGAATTGATGATGAAGACACAGGTCCACCCAGCATCATTAGAAAGGGTGCTGTGCTCCCTGAGCAAAGTAGAATCAAAGTCACTCCAAAGAAACACAAGATGTGCAAATTTAGAGAATCCACCCCAAATGTTCACATGTAATATTTGTGACCAGCCTGTGCTGGAACATTCTGGGCTTATATTGGTCTAATCAGCCACAGCTGGACACACTGAAATTTGACTCTAACACAGCAATGTCATTTTGGTCCTCTGAGAATGGAAGGAAACAACCTATATGATTATTAACTATGCCTTTCTCTCCATCCTATTTTTTTTTCCTGTTTATTCTCTGTTTTTAGAGAATTATGTTGTTCCTCCTCTAAGGTATGTTTTGTTTTTGACTGCTGCCCTTTTTGATCTGACCTTCCTTTTGCCAGTCCCTTTTTCCTTATCCCTTCCCTCTTCTACTTCCCTGTAAGGTAACATATACATACTTACATGTGTGTGTGTGTGTGTGTGTGTGTGTGTGTGGCTCCCTCCCTTTGAACCTATTTAGATATGAGTGAGGTTTAAGCACTGTCTACCACCCACTTACCATTTCCCTCTCTATTGTAAATTTTTTTTTATTGCATGCCTCTTTTATGTGAGATAATTTTTCCCATTCTTCTTCCTTCTTCTTTCTCCCAGGCATTCCCTTTTCACACCTATTAATTTTTTACATCATCTCAACATAATTAAATCATCCCCATAGCTTCTTTCTATGTAGAATCCCTTCTAACATCCCTAATAAAGATAAAGTCCTTAGGAATTACATATATCATTTTCCCACATAGAAAGGTAAACAGTTTAATCTTATGGAGACTTTTGTGCTTTCTCTTTCAATTTTAAGCTTTCTATGATCCTCTTGAGTCTTGCCTTTGAAAGTAAAACTTTCTATTCAGCTCTGGTCCTTTCATTTAATGCTTGAAAGTTCTCTATTTCATTAAATATCCATTTTTCCTCTCAAAGATTTATACTCAATTTTTGGAGTAACCTATTTTGGGTTGTAATCCCAGCTTTTCTGCTTTCTGAAATGTCATAGTGCAAGCTCTCTATTTCTTTAAGATAGTGGCTGCTAAATCTTATGTGATCCTGATACAGCACCATAGTATTTGAATAGCATCTTTTTAGCTGCTTGAAGTATTTTATCTTTTAAACCTCTAGTTAATTTAATTAGAAAAAGGAAAGAGGAAAATCAAATTGTTAGTCTCAAAAATGAAAAGGGAGAACTTTCCACCAATGAAGAGGAAATTAGAGCAATAATCAGGAGTTACTTTGCCCAACTTTATGCCAGTAAGTTTGATAACCTAAGTGAAATGGAGGAATATCTACAAAAATATAGATTGCCCAGATTAACAGAAGAGGAAATAAATTACTTAAATAGTCCCATTTTAGAAAAAGAAATAGAACAAGTCATTAATCAACTCCCTAATAAAAAATCCCCAGGACCAGATGGATTTACATGTGAATTCTACCAAACATTTAAAGAACAATTAACTCCAATATTATATAAACTATTCAAAAAAATAGGGAATGAAGGACTCCTACCAAACTCTTTTTATGATACAGACATGGTACTCATACCTAAACCAGGTAAAACAAAAACAGAGAAAGAAAATTATAGACCAATCTCCTTAATGAATATTGATGCAAAAACCTTAAATAAAATATTAGCAAAGAGATTACAGAAAATTATTCCCAGAATAATACACCATGACCAAATAGCATTTATACCAGGAATGCAGGGATGGTTCAATATTAGGAAAACTATTAACATAATTGACTATATTAATAACCAAATTAACAAAAAACATATGATAATCTCAATAGATGCAGAAAAAGCATTTGATAAAATCCAACATCCATTCCTATTAAAAACATTAGAGAGTATAGGAATTAATGGACTTTTCCTTAAAATAGTCAGTAGCATCTATTTAAAACCATCAGCTAGCATCATATGTAATGGTGATAAACTGGAACCATTCCCAATAAGATCAGGGGTGAAACAAGGTTGCCCACTATCACCATTACTATTCAATATTGTATTAGAAATGCTAGCTTTGACAATAAGACAAGAAAAAGAGATTAAGGAATTAGAGTAGGTCATAAGGAAACCAAATTATCACTCTTTGCAGATGATATGATGGTCTACTTAGAGAACCCTAGAGAATCAACTAAAAAACTATTAGAATTAATCCAAAACTTTAGCAAAGTTGCAGGATACAGAATAAATCCACATAAATCATCAGCATTTTTATATATTACCAACAAAATGCAACAGCAAGAGATACAAAGAGAAATTCCATTCAAAATAACTATCTATAGTATAAAATATTTGGGAATATATCTGCCAAAGGAAAGTCAGGATCTATATGAGCAAAACTACAAAACACTCACCACACAAATAAAGTCAGATCTAAACAATTGGAAAAACATCAAGTGCTCTTGCATAGGTTGAGCGAATATAATGAAGATGGCAATGCTACCTAAACTAATCTATTTATTTAGTGCTATACCAATCAACCTCCCAAGAAATTATTTAATTGACCTAGAAAAAATAACAACAAAATTCATCTGGAAAAACAAAAGGTCAAGAATTTCAAGGGAATTAATGAAAAAAAATGCAAATGAGGGTGGCCTAGCTGTACCAGATCTAAAACTATATTATAAAGCAGTGGTCACCAAAACCATTTGGTACTGGATAAGAAATAGAGTAGTGGATCAGTGGAATAGGTTAGGTTCACAGGACAAAATACTCAATGACAATAGTAATCTAGTGTTTGATAAACCCAAAGACCTCAGTTTTTGGGATAAAAACTCACTATTTGACAAAAACTGCTGGGATAATTGGAAACTAGTATGGAAGAAATTAGGCATTGACCCACACCTAACACCATATACCAAGATAAGGTCAAAATGGATTCATGATCTAGGCATAAAGAATGATATTATAAACAAATTAGAACAATGTAGGATGGTTTACCTCTCAGACCTATGGAGGGGGAAGGAATTTGTGACCAAAGAAGAACTAGAGGTCATCATTAATCACAAAATAGATAAGTTTGACTATATCAAGTTAAAAAGTTTTTGTACAAACAAAATGAATGCAGACAAGATTAGAAGGGTAGCAGTAAACTGGGAAAATATTTTTATATCCAAAGGGTCTGATAAAGGCCTCATTTCTAAAATATATAGAGAATTGACTCAAATATATAAGAATTCAAGCCATTCTCCAATGGATAAATGGTCAAAAGATATGAACAGACAATTTTCAGACAAAGAAATTGAAACTATTTCTGGTCACATGAAAAGGTGCTCCAAATCACTATTGATCAGAGAAATGCAAATTAAGACAACTCTGAGGTACCACTATACACCTGTCAGATTGGCTAAGATGACAGGAAAAGATAATGATAACTGTTGGAGGGGATGTAGGAAAACTGGGACACTGATACATTGTTGGTGGAACTGTGAACGGATCCAACCATTCTGGAGAGCAGTTTGGAGCTATGCTCAAAAAGTTATCAAACTGTGCATACCCTTTGACCCAGCAGTGTTTCTCCTGGGCCTATATCCCAAAGAGATTTTAAAGGAGGGAAAGGGACCCACATGTGCAAGAAAGTTTGTGGCAGCCCTTTTTGTAGTGGCAAGAAACTGGAAATTGAAAGGATGCCCATCAATTGGAGAGTGGCTGAATAAATTATGGTATATGAATGTTATGGGATATTATTGTTCTGTAAGAAACGACCAGCAGGAGGATTTCAGCGAGGCCTGGAGAGACTTGCATGAACTGATGCTGAGGAAATCAGCAGAACCAGGAGAACATTATACACAGCAACAAGACTATATGATGATCAATTCTGATGGACATGGTTCTCTTCAACAATGATGTGATTCAAACCAGTTCCTATTGTTCAGCTATGTAGATAGTCATATACATCCAGAGAGAGGCCTGTGGGAACTGAATACGGACCACAACACAGCATTTTAACACTTTCTGTGAATATTTCCATGCATTTTGTTTTCCTTCTTAGGTTGTTTTTTTCTTCTTCTCTTTCTAGATCTGATGTTTCTTGTGCAGCAAGATAACTGTATAGATATGTATACATGTATTGGATTTGTCATATAATTTATCATATTTAGCATGTATTAGATTACCTGTCATCTAGGGGTGGGGGTGGGAGAAAGGAGGGGAAAAGCTTAGGAAAAAAAGTTTTTGCAAAGGTCAATGTAGAAAAATCACTCATATGTTTTGTAAATAAAAAGCTTTTAATAAAAAAAAAAGAAGTATTTTATCTTTGACCTGAAAGCTCTGGAATTCGACTACAATATTCCTGGAAGTTTTCATTTTGAGAATGCTTTCAGATCAATGTATTTGCCAAATAGAATATGATCCTACATTCGGTGCTAGCACAAGGCTTCCCTGTAATCTGTCCCTCACCAGTTGCCAGTTCTCTTTAGCAACTCTGGTATGAGAACTCCCCAAAGTGCTCCTGCTTCTGTTGCTACTACTTATTTTCACCACCAGTGGTTTCATCCATGTGGGCTTTGGGCAAGCCTTCACCCTATGTCACAATCTCTCTTTCTGATCTCCTAAGTTGTCTGGGGCTGGAACAATGTCTCATTCTTTTTGTTGGCTCTGCCACTCTGGAATTCAATTTAAGGTGTTATTTTAAAGTTGTTTGGAGGAGAATGTTGGTAGAGTTTAGCTGAGTGCTTCTCTATTATGCAATTTTAATTCTGCCCCCACAAGTCAGGTTGAAAATATCTTTTTAATACATAAGATTGCATTGCATAGGATAAACACTTCCAAAAGTATATTCCAGGAATGTATTTCATACTATCAAATCTTAATGATACCTATGAGGTCATTATGTCCCCTTGCATTAGGTTCTTCATGTTGATCTTTTTTTTCTTCCATATTTTGAACATTTGCCTATAGCTATCTGAAACCATGAGTCTCATTTGCTAGTTCTTTTTTTTCCTCATGAATTTCCGGGCATCAATTTCCTGTTGTTCATAAGTAAATGTTAAAAATGATTGTACATATATAACCTATATTAGATTGCTTGTTGTCAAAATATTACAAAAATGAAAGTTGAAAACTATCTTTACATAGAATTGGAAAAAATAAAATACTATTGAATTCAAAATACATACCTACCTATATACATACATAAATTGTAGTTCTTTTAAAAAAATCTGTTGTAGTAGACTACTCTAGATATGTCTTTTATCATGCTCTATGCAATCTTGTTTATTGGCACTTCTTACCTGTGACACAAGGGAAAAGGATGGAATTAGATGCACCTAAGTTTGAGACCCCTTCCTTTAAATCTTTTGGCTTTACAGTCAATGCATGGAATAATGAAAGACACCAGAGTCTCATCCAGAAGGAGTGTTAAGGACATAGTATGATATATGTTGAGTCCAGGGAATACTTTGTCACAGAACTATCATGGGTCCCTTCCTGCATGCCTAATGGTTGCTTCAAATAGTGATTTCCCCCATTATTATACATCTTTTAGTAAAGACTGTGTGGTTACTTGTTGGCAATCCAGGAAATCACCTGAAGGGGATCCTTGGTCAGGCACAGGTTGAACTGATCCTTTCTAACACCTGTGTCTAACGCCTTGGGACTCTTCTATGACTTTGGGTAGAGAGATGATATGGTGAAGTAGGATGCTCAATGTATCTATAGTCAGAAGATCTGGGCACAAATCTGCTTATGCTTTTTACATGCAAGTGATCTCAGGCAAGTCACTTGACCTTGGGCTCATCTATAAAATGAAAAAAAAAATGGTCTAGATTACTTATAAGGAGTTTTAATTCTGATCTTATGAACCTATTTTTTTTCTCTTTGAGCATCAGTTTTCTCATCTGTAATATGGGAATAATAACACTTTAATAGTTGCCTCACAGGATTATAGTCAGGATCAAAGGAAATAAAGACTTAAGAATCTACTGCAATGAAAAGCCCTCCTTTCCTTTTCTCTTCCCTTTCCTTCCTTTCCCTGCCCTGTCCTTTTTTTCTCTACCCTGATCTCCCCCGATTTTGATGTATTGATTACTGAACTTGTTTGAAAGATTCATCTACTTCCCTTGTTGCCTATCTCTACCATTGGGAGTTTCAAGTTAAGGCACCCAGTCTTTTCTTGTCTTAGTTCAAAAATGTCAGCTAAAGGTTTAATTGTTGTTTTTTATCACTAACTATTCTCATTCATCTGAAAAGACTCTTTTAAGTCTCAAGACAGTTGGAATGGAGTGAGACAAAATCTCTACTGCTACATTGAGACACACTACTTACTCACTTCCATCTTTTAGACTCCTTCGAGACTCAATTCAAACATTACCTTCCCTATGAAGCTTTTCCTGATCTCCTTCCTCCAATGCTAGTGCCTCACCCCCAGAAATTACATTTTATCTATTTTATATACAAGTGTATATGTATGCCATTGCCTTAACAAGCTAACGCAAGAAGATATAAGCTAGACATAATCAATAGTACAAACAGGAAGAAAAACACAACAGTAATGATCTACTATTACTCATTAGCTGTGTGACCTTGGACAAGATGCTAAATCTCTTTGTGGCTTAACTTTTTCATTTGTAAAATAAAGGAATTGGACTAGCTGATCTCTAAGATTCCTTCCAGTTCTGATATCTCATCTACAAATGATTACATCATGTCTTTTTTCATGCTTTCTCTGTCTCTGCTTCTTTTTGTTCTCTCCTGTCTTTGAGGGTATGTCTCTTTGACCTTCTATTTTGAACTGTAGCATTTACATTCATTTGACTAGGGAAATATTGGTGGAAAGAGACAGCTTTCCTCTCAAAGAATAATGCCCCAATATTCATATTCAAGTCTAGGGCTGGGAAGGAAATGGCATGTAGGAAAGAAAGACTAAGAAATAAGAAAAAAAGATAGTGATAGAGAGAAGAGGAAGGGATAGAAATAGAGAAGACAAGAAAGAAAAAAGACAAAAACATAGAGAAAAAAGGAAAGATATGAAGATAGAAATGAAAGGGAAGGGGACAGGAACAGAGGCAGAGAGAAAACCTATTGGAAGGATGGTAGAAAAACTAATAGAGTCAAAGCAGAGACAGAGGTAGGAAGATGAGGGAGAGATAAATAGCAGTGAAAGAGGCAAAGAGAAAGTTGAGAGAAAAACAGAGAGAAAGGAGTAAAGTATTATATCATTATGAGATATATGATGGAGATTATAATAATGTGATATCTATGGTAATGTTAGTGATGGTGGCAATGGTAGAAAGGTTGGTAGTGCTGATCATCATGATGGGTTTGATGGTGGTGGAGATAATAATGGAGTATTATGATTATGGAGATATTAATGGTAAAGATAAAGATAGTGAAGACAATGGCAGTGATTTCTATTGATTATAAAGACAGTGATGATGATTTAATTTAAATCAACCAGCATTAATTAATTCCTATTATTTACCTACCAAGCATTGTGCTAGATGCTAGGAATACAAACTTAGAAAAGGAAACTTTAGTCCTTGTCTCAAAGAGCTTATATTCTACTAGAGTACTGAATAAGTAAATTCAATGTAATTTCAATAGATTGAGAGTACAAAGTGGGAGTAAATAGGAATGTCTTCATAGGAGAATTTATACTTCCACTGATCCTTGCAGGAAGATAAGGATTCTGACATGCAGAAGTAAGGAAAGAATACATCCCAGAAAAGGTAACAGCCTCTGTAGTAGTTGTTGATGAGTATTGAGTTCAGAGAAAAGCTAATAGTCCTATTTGGCTGAAATGTAGAATTTAAGATGGGAAGTAATATGGAATAGGTCTGAAATTATGGTCTTGAAACCAGAGGGCTTTAAATATCCTCCTGGGGAGTTTGTGTTTTGTTCTACGAGCATTAAGGAATAGCAAGACTACTAATGTTAGAGCAAACACTAAAGTGAGACCGATGGGGACTGTGATGATGAGGATGAAGACAGTAATGATGGGGCAAAGGTAATGATAATGGATTAGGGATGGTAAACATGGAGCTGGATGGGAATCTGTGCAGTTTGCAAAGGGAGTTGTGGAAATAAACAGAATTTATTCTCTGGCTTCCCATGCTTCACTAATGCCATAGGTGGCCCTATCACCTGGTCATACCTTCTCCTTCCTCTTATCTTGATTTAATAATCTGTTTAAATTCTAGTAGCTCCTTTCACATATTTGGAACATCCTTGTTGCCTCCCTACTACAGAACCAAAAATATCTCGGTAGTTTTAATGTAAGGAAGCATTTTACGCCACGTGACATTTTATGGTGCATTAATTAGCAATTTACAAAATAAATATTGCTATGTAAACCCAATAATCATTTCCCAATAATTAAAATCTGTCTCAGATTTATCTGAAAAGCTCCTGTTGTGAGACTCAAGCTGATGGTAAGATCATGATCAGCAGCTGTGGCTGGGGAGGAAGAAATAGAAAGAGTCTGAATGAGTATGTCCAGACAATAATAGGTAGGGAGGAGGACAGATAAAGCTGCCTAGTGGAAAATGGCATACCTAGATAATTCTAGACTTTGATGGGAAAATGGAAGGAGGGTTAATGATGGATTTGGATCTATGGTGTGAGACCAGATGGAAAGAGTTTTCTCTCCCCATGGAAGGACACCCAGATCTTCTTTAGAAGGGAATAATTTTCTGAAACAAATACTGGCCAAACTTTGGGGAAAGACTTGACTATGAATTTCTCCTAAAATATAGAGAAGTTGGAAGAAATAATGCAAGTAGCTCCATTTCCATTAGCTAACTGTGGGGAGGAAAGAGAACTGGACATAGAGCTGGAGGCCTCAGTTCAAGTCTCAGCTTTTATAATTACCATGCTTGTGATGGCGGCAATGATATAATAGCAATGCTGGTGATCCTGATGATAGTTATAGTGATTATTATGATCATGGAAAGAGAGAAAGGGGAAGGGGGGAAATAGAGAGATAGAGAGGGGGGAGGGAAAAGGAGAGGAGGAGGGAAAGGGAGGGAGGGAGGGTGAGAGAAAAGGAGGGAAGGAGGGAGAGAAATGCTCATAATCATTGTAATAATAATAGTGCTGATTTTTTTAAATTATTAAAAGCTTTTTATTTACAAAACATATGAGTGATTTTTCTACATTGACCTTTGCAAAAAACTTTTTTTCTAAGCTTTTACCCTCCTTCCCCCCAACCCCCTACCCCTAGATGACAGGTAATCTAATACATGCTAAATAGGATAAATTATATGACAAATCCAATATATGTATACAAATCTATACAGTTATCTTACTGCACAAGAAACATCAGATCTAGAAAGAGAAGAAAAAAAACAACCTAAGAAGGAAAACAAAATGCATGGAAATATTCACAAAAAGCGTTAAAATGCTGTGATGTGGTTCACACTCAGTTCCCTCAGGCCTCTCTCTGGATGTATATGACTATCTTCATCGCTGAACAATAGGAACTGGTTTGAATCACATCATTATTGAAGAGAACCATGTCCATCAGAATTGATCATCGTATAGTCTTGTTGCTGTGTATAATGTTCTCCTGGTTCTGCTGATTTCACTCAGCATCAGTTCATGCAAGTCTCTCCAGGCCCCTCTAAAATCATCCTGCTGGTCAGTTTTGGGATTTCTTAAAAGCTTTATTAGGTAAAAGAGAAAGTTCAAAGACCATGCATTCCTGTCTAAAAAATAGTAGTGAATTATATTCTCAATTAGGCCCTGAAGTAAGGGTCTTCCCAAGTCCTTAATAACAACAGCATAGTGAACAGTGCAGTACTTTTCTCATGACAAGTCCATGAGGTATGTAGTGCAAATATTATTCCCATTTTACAAAAGCAGAAACTGAGTCAGTTTATAGAAATAAAGTGACCCCAATATGCTCACTATCTACACATTAATAATTATCACCATTACAGAATTTCAGAATGAGAAAGATCTTCAGGGGTCATAGTGATTGTTGGAACCACCATCATTGTCATCACCACCACCACCAAATTATTCATTATTATCACCATTACTACCTTCACTATCAATCATCATCACTATCACATGTCACTGACATCACCCTATAGCATCACTATTGCCTTTATCTCTACCACAATTCCCAAACCTATCCCCCCCACTATTGTCACTATCACAAAATTCTAGATAGGAAAGGGACCTCAGTGGGCATCTAATCCAATTCATACCCAAAATGTCATCCCTACCACAACATTCAAAACAAACGTTCAGCTGTCTTTTGCCTGAAGACCTCCGGTGAAGGAGAATTCACCATTTTTTCTGACATAAAACTTAAATTTTCCTCTTTGCAAGATATAATTATTGCTTGTGGTTCTTCTTTCTAGGGGCCAAACAGAACAAGTCTAATACTTATTCATGAGACATTCTCCATGTAATTGAAGAAAGTCACCAAATATCCCAACCTCTAATTGTTCCAAGATATATATGCATACACAAACATATTTGTGCATATGTGACCCACATATATGTGTGTATATATACACCTACATATATACACATGCATGCATGTCTGTATACATATATTTCCTTAACCGTCCTGGTTACCTACCTTCAAACACTATTTTCTTAATGTGCTTATGAAACTATAGCAACCAGAATTGAATACAGTATTATAGATAAGGCTTGACAAGAACAGAGTGCATGTGGGACTATCACTTCCTGATTCCTGGAAGTGTCTCTCTACACACATCCCAAAATTTCATTAGCTTTTTTGACTTCTGTTTCCCTTTACTGACACATATTAAACTTGTAGTTCACTAAAAGCAAAACAAAAAAAAAACAGATTTTTTTCTTCTAACAGTTGTCTAACTGCCACCCTCATCTTGTCCTTATGAAGTTGATTTATTGAGCCCAAGTGTAAGATTTTTGTGATCCTCATCTAAATAAACACATTCTAATGGCAGTCTTGCCAAAATACAGATGGCACAAAGCTACAGTATACATTGTTCTGTGTATGTAAGCACACTGGATGACAAAATTATGAATGAAAGGGATCTCCTTAGATGACAATGTTTGGCCAAGTCTACTGAACTTTCACAGGGATAAATGAAAAATCCTTCACTTTAATCATTTAAAATATATTCATAAATAAAAGATGGAAGAGGCATTGGGTCACTTATGTAAGTGACACAATAGGACTGCAAGTTTTATATGTCAATGGTTCCCTGTGGCAGCCTAAAATAACTTAATGCAATCAATCTGTATTAATAGAAGTATAATATTCAGAATGAGGGAGGAGATATAACATCACTAGCCTTCATCCTTCTCAGACCATATCTGAAGTAGTGGACTCATTTCTGGGCACTACTTTTTAGGAAAAACATTGACAAACTGACAATCCTGCAATTGAGGATGATGAGGAAGGGGAAGAGATGGTTATTCCACATAAGAATCTGTTGAAGGAATTCAAAATGTTTTTCCTTGGGAAGAAATTACTTCAGTGGTTCATGATCAAGCTCTTCAAAGATGTGAAAGATAATCATAAAAAAGAAGAATTAGATTTGATCCACTTGGTCTCTAAGGGAAGAATGAGGAACAATGTCTGAAGTTAAAAAGGGGTAGAATTTGATTCAATCTGAGGAATAAGTCTCTAAAAACCAGAGCTGTCCAAAAATGAAACTGGTTCCTTTCATAGGCATTATTTTCCACTGATAACCACTTGTTGGAGAAGAGCACACTAGTAATTTCTGTGCAACTATAAACTGGACTAGAGAGCACCTCGGCTGCCTTCCAACTTGAGATTCTAGGATCCTCTACCCATCCACATGAAAAGAACGTGTGTTTTTCTCTGTTTGGCTCCATCCTGTGACCACTTATCTCCAAAGCCATGTTTCTTGGTGTGTTCAGAGCCAATGATATTGCATCAATCGACTGGCCAGAGAAAAGCAGCTTCTCTCTGTACAAAGCCTTCATTTCATAATCATCCCCAAACAAAGCAAGTTGTCTCCAGACACCATAATTTAGAACTGGGAGAAAAAAAAACCTGACAAACAAGAGATTCCAATCCAAACCGGGGGGAGCCAAGAATAGCGACTTTTAATTATATAATCTTTTTTTGATGAATTTATTTCTGACAGTTTTATAGGGTGACGAGAGAGTACATTTTATATGCAAAAAAAAACCCATTATTCATTCGGGGCTGTGAAAGCATAAAAATTGTCAAATGATTTTAATACAGTTTTAAGTTTTATGTTTATTGTCAAGAAAAAAAGTCCACAGCAATTACTGAGTCACATGTCCCTTAAATCTTTATGTTTCTGACAGCAAGAACAATAAAATATGTTTTTGCCCAAACCTTTTACCACTGAGATTGACAGGGCTCCAGAGACAGATGCATTTCTCCTTTTCTGAGCACCGATTATGGAGAATCAAACTTCAAGGCACTTTCTCAGAGCGGGTGAGATGGGGGTGGGGCTGGGAGAAGTCGGTTCTCTCTGTGTCTCTGAGGACCCCAGAAGGAGATTCAGTGGGCTGTCAGGCCACCGGTTCTGGATGAGCTCAGTGTAGGCCCGTTGGTGGGCTTCCTTCCCTTCTTCCATCTCATTTCCCTCTCGGGGATGGACACAACTGGGGTGCATGCGTTCGGACTCTAAAAAAGGTCCCCAAAGAGAACGACTTGGGTAAACACTGGCCACCAGTGCACTTCCAGGATTCTTCCCAGACGATTCAGACTCCTCGCTCCACCTGCTCATTCATGCTCCCATAATGGTCACACCTAGATTGACAGAGCTCCTGCTAATCATCCTTCCTTTCTTTGTTCCTGTGTAACTGAAAGTCTTCAGTAGTTTCCTAGAACATTGAAAGGTATAACAACAATAGTAACAACAATTATAAAAATAAGAAAGCACTTGAAGATTTTTGGAATACTTTATTTTTTATCTCATTTGATTCTTGCAACAACCCACCTGTTTTATATCCTTATTTTACAGATGGGGACACTGAGGCTGCTTATATTCAGTATGTGTCCAAGAAAAGGCCTTAATCTGAGTCTGATTAACTCTAAGGCCAAGATCCAATGAGATTTATAGATAGATAGATCCAATGAGATTTATATATAGATAGAACCAATGAGATTTTATATATATATGTATATATATATATAGTTTTAAAAGCTATGCAAATGCTAGCTAGCTATTACTATTGCTGTTATGATTATCATCGCTATGTCATGATGGCTTCCCCAGCCTCATTTTCCCCAATTTGGTCCAAATGCACTAGTTGCCTTCCAAAAAAATGTGATCAGGCCCAAAGAAGGCAATGTCCTTACAAGCCCAGTGTGGGTTGTATAGGCAGTACATTTTCAGGGAGGAACAGATGATTTCAGCAATCCAGGTACCTTCCAACATGGAACCTCCCTCTATCGTTGCAGATCAACAACCCATCCATAATTTATAGTCTTAGAGAATTTCCTCAAGCTCTATTCATACTTATAGTCTGTGGTGCCTTTGCTCCTATATCTGGAATGTACTCCCTTCTTTCTTCCATCTCTTAGAATTACTATTTTCCTTACAGGATGCGTCTCACACTTGCATGAAACCTTTCCTGATCGCCCAAGCTGGTGGTGCCATCTGTAAAATTGCTTTGTAAATTATGTCTGTTTTGACTGGTTTTTATATTTTTATTTGTGTATATATTGTCTCTTACTTCTAGAACATAACTCCTTGAAGGCACTTAACATAGTGCCGGGCACATAACAATAACTTAATAAAGATAATTTTGTTGATTGATTAATTAATATATCAGAGACAAGATTGGAACCCAAGACTTTCTGACTTTAATGCTGGCCCCTATCAATTAAGTCACACTCTGCCTCTCAGTACTTAGTACAAGTTGGTTTGTTTGTTTTCTAAATGCACTAACAATCCAGTGGGAAAAAACCAGAAATACAGTTAGGTAGGTAACCTATTGAGTAGATAAATCAGTGGCAGGAACATTAATTAAATGTATAATCCAATCAACATATAACCAACCCACTCAGTAGATAAATCTCTAAGTGAATAACAAATTGATCAGGTAACACATTGAGTTATAACCCATTGAACAGATAAACTATTGTAGCTTAGTAAAAAGAAATCTAAGTTTTTAGTCAAAAGATCTGAGTTCCAGTTTTACTTCAATTACAATTCATTAGCAAAATAAGGTAGTTTGTTAAGGAACAGGCACGTTAAGTGGCACAGTGGAATGAACGAGTGCTTGGTCTGAAGTCAGGAAGACTCAACTTTCTGAGTTCAAATCCAGCCTCAGACAATTCTAGCTGTGTGAACCTGGACAAGTCACTTAGCCCCGATTGCCTCAGTTTCAAGTGTAAAATGAACTGGAGAAGGAAATAGCAAACCATGCTAGTATCTTTGCCAAGAAAACTGCAGAGTAGGACAGGATTCAACAGCAACAAATATCTTAAAAGGTATAAAAGCTATGACTACGATTCCATTGAACAAATAACCCACCAAACAGATAAACTTCTGAGAAAATAATACTTTTTTTATTAAAGCTTTTTATTTGTATAACATATGTATGGGTAGTTCCCCAACATTGATCTTTACAAAGCTTTCCATTACAAATTTTACCCCCAGTCCCCTCCCCTTCCCTAGATGGCAGGAAGTCCACTACATGATAATAATGTTGAAATGCTTGAGAAGTTATGCAAGAAAAATCCTATCTACAAGAAAAAGAAAGAATCAGAGAAAGGCAACAAAATGCAAGCAAATGTCAATAGAGATCATGAAAATGTTACGTTGTGGTCCATATTTCATTACCCTCTCTCTGGGTGTATATGGTTTTCTTCAGTGAACAATTGGAACTGGTTTGAGACAATTCTTTGTTGCAGAGAGCCATGTCCATCAGAATTGATCATCATGTAATACTGTTGTTGCTGTGTATG
Source organism: Myrmecobius fasciatus (assembly GCA_023553655.1). Taxonomy (NCBI): domain Eukaryota; kingdom Metazoa; phylum Chordata; class Mammalia; order Dasyuromorphia; family Myrmecobiidae; genus Myrmecobius; species Myrmecobius fasciatus. Next base: position 634,102 of record JAJPUD010000168.1, on the reverse strand, counting down.
ATGATCTCCTGGTTCTGCTCGTTTCACTCAGCATCAGTTCATGCAAGTCCCTCCAGGCCTCTCTGAAATCGTCCTGCTGGTCGTTTCTTTTTTCTTTTTTTTCTTTTTTTAATTTATTTTATTTTATTTTATTTGCATAACATATGTGTGGGTAATTCTTCAACAATAACCCTTACATAGCTTTCTGTTACAAATTTTTCCCCCCAACTCCCCACCCCTCCCCTAGATGGCAGGATATCCACTACATGTTAATTATGTTAAAATATTGGCAAATCGAATATATGTATACATATTTCCAAACTTATCATTGTTGTGCAAGAAAAATCTTATCTATACAAACGATATATCAGATAAAGGAAACACAATGTAAGCAAACATCAATCAAGGAGTATGAGAATGTTATGTTGTGGTCCACATTTCACACCCCTCTCTCTGGGTGTATATGGCTTTCTTCGGTGAACAATTGGAGGTGGTTTGAAACATTTCATTGTTGAAGAGAGCCATGTCCATCAGAATTAATCTTCATATAATACTGTTGTTGCCGTGTATAATGATCTCCTGGTTCTGCTCATTTCACTCAGCATCAGTTCATGTAAGTCTCTCCAGGCCTCTCTGAAATCATCTTGCTGGTCATTTCTTACAGAACAATAATATTCCATAATATTCATATACCATAATTTATTCAGCCATTCTCCAATTGAAGGGCATCCATTCAATTTCCAGTTTCTAGCCACTACAAAAAGGGCTGCCACAAACATTCTTGCACATGTGGGGCCTTTTCCTTCCTTTATGATTTCTTTGGGATATAAGCCCAATAGAAATGCTGCTGGGTCAAAGGGTATGCACAGCTTGATAACTTTTTGAGCATAGCTCCAAATTGCTCTCCAGAATGGCTGTATCCGTTCACCTGCTGGTCGTTTCTTACAGAGCAATAATATTCCATAACATTCATATACCATAATTTATTCAGCCATTCTCCAATTGATGGGCATCCATTCAGTTTCTAGTTTCTTGCCACTACAAAAAGGGCTGCCACAAACATTCTTGCACAGGTGGGTCTAGGAAGGGTATTTTCAAGCTAAAGTATAGCTATGGTGGGGAAGGAACTGTCATTATGCTGTACAAGAATTGCTCACAGGAATTGGGATCTTTTAGCCTGGAGAAGAAAAACTGCTGTTGCTACGTGTTTTTCCAGTACCACATTTGGGGGTTTCTTGGTAAAGATACTGGAGTGGTTTCCCATTTCCTTCTCCAGATCATTTTATAGATGAAGAGCTAAGACAAACAACGTTAAGTGACTTCCCAGGGTCATACATACAGTAGTGGCTACAGTCGGATTCGATCTCAGGAAGATGAATCTTCTTGACTACCTAGCCACCTCAAGAAGCCGGTCACTTGCTTATCTTCAGTTGTCTGAAAGGCTATCTGTGGAGAGGAATAGGACTTATTCTTGGAAGAGCCAAAAAAGAAGCACCCGGAAGAAGGTGAAGAAAGGTGGACTAATTCAGTGTAAGAAAACACTTCTTAGGGCCTCACACTGGATTCAGAGAAGTTTCGAAACGAATGGAGAACCTGATATATAAATTGCCAAATGATATAGCAATTCTCAAAAATTAACAACCATGTGAAAAAATGCTCCAAATCACTAAATAAATGCAAATCAAAAGAAACATGAGGTTTTCCTTAACACTTGGTAAATTGGCAAGGATGACCAAAAAATGGTAATAGTAAAAGATAAGTATATTAATGCATTGTTGGTGGAGCTATGAACCAGTCATTATGAATGCAATTTCTTTAACTAAGAAATTTCTTTGCTACCCACATACCCCAAGGAGGTCAATTATAAGAAGAAAGGCTCCAAACACAGCAAAACATTAATACCAATGCTTTTTTGTGATAGCAAAGAACAAGGTAGACAAAATAGGTGCCCATTGATTGAACAATGGCTAAACTCTGTTTATAAAGTTTGTTATGGAATCTGAAGGCCTCAGTGCCAATCCAGTCTAATGTAAGAACATGAGAATGGAAGCTCAAAGATAACTGTATAAATATGTATACATATATTAGATTTTAACATATATTTTAACATATTTAACATGTATTGGACTACCTGCCATCTAGGGGAGGGGGTGGAGGGAAGGAGGGGATAATTTGGAACAAAAAGCTTTATAAGGGTCAATGTGGAAAAATTACCCATGCATATGTTTTGTAAATAAAAAGCTTTATTAAAAATAATAATTAAAAAAGGGGTAGGAAAAAAAGAATGGATGCTCAGAGATTATTTAGTCCTATCTTCTCATGTAAAAACTGTAAAAAGAAAAACTGAGATCCATAGTTGAGAGTGATTTGGCCAAGCTCATGCAGATAGTAAGCTGCACGATTGATGTTTTAAACCTCCCCTGAACTTTACCAAAATTAATACATATATATATATATATATATATATACACACATACACACATATGTATATATATATACATATGTGTGTATGTGTATATGGAGAGAGAAAGAGAGAGAGAGAGAAACAGCATACTGTAGTACTGTAGTGAGTAGGGGACCTCTCTTAGAGCCAGGAAAATCTGGGTTCAAATGCCCTCTGATACATCCTGGATGTGTGACCCTGGCCAAGTAATTTAATCTCTTAGTGCCCCCAGGAAATTCTCTGAGATGATAAACCCATTGAACTATTTCTTCTCACATTTTTGTTATTGTTGTTGTTGTTGTTGAGGAGGAGAGGGAAGTTTTTTCATTAACAAAACCATGGATCAGATTATGGAAAAAAAATATATAAGCCTGGACCCATGATTTCATATATATATATATATATACATATATATGTATGTATATAACTATATAATATTGCATGACTACATATTATATGTACACAAACACATATATGTATATAATAATTACATATGTGTGTGCAGGTATATTTTCCCTTTTTGAGTATATAAACTTACTGAGGGCAGATATTGCTTCAATGTTTTCTTTGTACCTCCAATTCCTAGCATAATTCCTGACCCACAGCAGGTGTTTAATAAATGCACATTGATATACTGATTGAATGGGATTGATTAGGAGTCTGGAATCCAGCAAGCAAAGTTGCTGTCTTTTTTTCCTGTTTTATGTGGATTTTTCCTTCCTCCATTAGAATAAAATTTCTTTTATAGAAGTACCTAGTCATGAAGTCACTCTCAGCCAAGAGGCAGAGGGATGGCAGGATTTCAGTGGAGAACTCCTGAGGTCCCTCCCAACTCCCACTGTACTCTCTTCCAAGCAAACCTCTGAACCCTGAGGGTGGTTTCCCTGGGAACCTTCTCTGTGGGCTCTAGCCCTTCAGAGCCCCTCTGTCAGGTCTCTTTCCCTCTGTGTCTCATCTTCTTCCCTCTGGACTTCCCCGATGGGGCTTCCTGCCCTCTGGGACCCCCTCTCAGGGACTCAGATTCCCTACTGGTCTTCCCAGGCCCCGTCCCCAGTCTGTGGAGCCTTTCTCTTGGTGGGAATCCTCTAGGGGAATCTCTGTTCTTTCAAGAGTTCTGTTTTGTCTGTGCCCAGCTTCTTTTTGGTCATTAGACCCCCCTCTCTTCTTCCTGTCCCACCTCCAGCTTTTGTCTTCCCCTAAAGCCTGGGGCTTTATTGCTCCTTCTAGACCAGCTGTGACAGAAGACTGGGCCCTGGTCAGTGATGCTTCCCTGCCCCGAGCGGGTGAGAAATTAAATTCTCCAGCTGGCTGCTCTGAGGGCTCTCCCGGCTCCGCCTGATGGTCGCTTCATTATTTTTTTGGCTGATAACTGATTGTGAGCTTGTCTTGTCTCTTTAGTGCCAGACACAGGTCCTGCTGTCCACTCGCACCTTCCTGTTTGCTTTGCCTTCTCCAGCATGGGGCAGGGGAAATTCAGCCGGCTTCTCACTACATCTAAGCTTTGGGTTGGAGTCAAGGCCTGAGTTTGGGTCTCACGGCTGTCACTGACTCACTGTGTGACTTAGGACAAACCACTTCCCCTTTTTGAGTCTGTTTTCTAATTAGCAAAATTGTGGGCATCTGTATTAGATGCTGAGCACTTTACCTCTACAGAAACAGACCCGATCCCTGATCCCCCTGCTTCCTGACTGATCTCTCATTGATTCAGTCACTCATCACAGGTCACATTTGCAAGAACATTACAGTATACAAAGTTCTTACCTCATCACAGCTCTGTGAGGTAGATGGTTGTTTTCCAGAGGAGGAAACTGAGGTTCAGAGAGGTAAGAAGTGAGGACTTGTGGTCCCACAATTAACAAGGCTCAGAGTCCAAACTCAAATCTAGGTCTCCTGATTCCCCA
>JAJPUD010000168.1:599965-629769 GCA_023553655.1 Myrmecobius fasciatus | reverse complement strand
CCAAAAAATGTTGTTTTAAAACTAATTCAGACAAGATTAGGAGGGAATCAATAAATTAGGAAATCATTTTTACATTTAAGGGTTCTGATAAAGGCCTCATTTCTAAAATATAGAGAGAATTGTCTCATATTTATAAGAATCCAAGCTATTCTCCAATTGATAAATGGTCAAAGGATATGAACAGACAGTTTTCAGATGAAGAAATTAAAACCATTTCTAGTCATATGAAAAGGTGCTCCAAATCACTATTAATCAGGGCTGGTTCTCTAACCACTATACCACCTAGCTGCTTACTGTTATGAAGTTTCTGAAGGGCCAACACATGGACTTTCTCTGCTTGGCTCCAGAGAGCAAAACTAGAAGTGAAAGGTAGAAGACTCATCTCATTTCTATGAAAAGGAAAAGCCAACGTGATATCAAAGTGACCTAAAAGTAGAATAATCTACATGGGGTAATGATGGGCAGGGGGGCTTCCTCCTTTCTAGAGATCTTGAAACAGAGGCTGGATAATCCACCTGACGAGGCTGCTGTAGAAAGGAATTCAGCTAGAATTCCAGTTGGACTATATACCCTCTAATATTCCTTATAAGCCAAGCCAACAAGCATTTAATAAAAGCCAGGCATTGTGATAAGTGCTGAGGATACAAAAAGAAAAGGGGTAAAAATAGTACCTGCCCTCCAAAAGCTAACATTTTAATAGGGGACAGAATGTGTAAACAGTTCTATACAAATATATATATATATGTATATATATATATATATAGATATATAGACCAATGAAGATCATCTCAAAGGAAAGATGTTAGCATTGCAGGGAAAGGCTTTTTCAAAAAGGTAAGATTGTGGTACAGACGAGTTCTAAGATTCTCTTATTCTCTAATAAATATATAAATACTACTTATGTGTTGGAATTTAATAAATGCACAACAACGAGAAAATCACAAATGGTTAAAAAAGTTCAGTAAAAAGACATACACAAAGAGACAGAAACAGACAGAAGAGACAGAGAAGAGAACAGAGAGACAGAGACAGAGAGACAGAAAGAATAAATGTAAAGTTTTGCATTTAAGGTTTTTTTGTTTTGTTCTGTTTTGTTTATTAGTGGCACAAGTATAGGACAAAGCAACTGTAGTTAACAATTGTTGGTCATTTTATCTTCCTGATTTAATTTTATCTTTCTAATTCCAGTTCATTGATCTGGATTCTGTCATTCAATGTATTAGCTACCCATCCCAGATTCATATGGACTGCACATATGACAAGTTCACCACCTATGTCTTCATCTAAGTCACTGATAAAAATGTTGAACAGCACAGGACAAGGGTGGCTCCCCAGGGCTTTCCACTTGCCCTGACTGTCTCCACCCTCCCATCCAAATTGATGTCAATTCATTAATTAACATTTTGAGAGTTTAGCAATTTAATCAGATGCAAATACACTGAACTGTACAATTATCCTATTCACATTGCTCTATCTGGTGCTCAAGAATAGCATAGGAGACTTCACCAAAACATGGTTGGATTCAATATAGTCCAATTCAACCAGCATTAAGTACTGACTGTATCTGAGAATGACTAGCCATACAATGATAAGAAAAATTAAACCTTCCCTGCTCTTAAGCAACTGGTTTACGTTATTAATGAAGGTGTAAAACTGAGGTAAATGATAAGATGGAATTATGAGAGAGAGGGAACACTCACAACTAGACTAGAAGGGGAGAATATGGATCAGAAAAAGCACTGAAATATGTACTGAATTGAGGAAGGCTTACAACACATTTTCACATTATTTTAGGTTCTACTTATGGACAAAATGAAGAAACATCATTTGGGTAGTAGAAGCAATTCAGCAGATTTTTATCTGCTTGAATAGCTAAGTCCTCAAAATAAAAGAAGTGGAAATTAAGCTGTATTTTTTAATGAAGCTAAAAACTCTCAGAGGTGGAGGTGAGGAGGAGGAATTCACTAACCTAAAGGGATAGAGGAAGTAAGTATTTGCTAAAATACAGCATCCTTCTAGTAGCCCTGGGGAGGAGGGGGGAAGGAAGCCAATTTATTGTGACATGACCTGGTTTTTTTGTTTTTGTTTTGTTTTTTTGCTGAGGCAATTGGGGTTAAGTGACTTGCTCAGGGTCACACAACTAGGAAGTGCTAAGTGTCTAAGGTTAGATTTGAACTCAGGTCCTCCTGACTTCAGAGCTGGTGCTTTATCCACTGAGCCATCTAGATGCCCCAACATAACTTGTTTTTAAAAACAATGCTGGGTCTTAGAAATCACCACTATCTTTACTAAGTACTTACCACATGCTCGTGTGTGTGTGTGTGTGTGTGTGTGTGTGTGTGTGTGTGTGTGTGTGTGTGTGTTTGGGTTTTGGAGGGGGGGGTAATTAAATTTTTATCTAATTATCCAATTTATTAAACAATTAGCATTTATTGACAACTTGAGATGCAGAAACTTTGATAGATTTCACAAATTATTGCCTAGTTGCTGCCTCAGAGGAGTCTTTGCAATAGAAGTAACTTTTTGGGGGGTTGCTTACTTAATTATTTTAGCTCCTTTGGCAGCCCTGATTGTTTGTTCTTGTTGAATCTTTCAAGCTTCAGGTTTCTATAGTTCTTCTTGGCCATTATATCACCAAGAAAACAGTGATAGCTCTCTGGAATTTAACAGTCTAACAAGTTTTTTTCTTTAGAATCTCTTTCAAATGTCCCATCAAGTGCATTCTTCTGTTCAGGACAATGCAATTGATCTGTCATGGATTTCTCTTTTGAAAGAAATGAAGAGGCCTGGAGAGACTTGCATGAACTGATGCTAAGTGAAATGAGCAGAACCAGGAGATTATTATACATAGCAACAAGACTATACGATGATCAATTCTGATGAACATAGCTCTCTCCAACAATGAAATGTTTCAAACCAGTTCCAATTGTTCAGTGATGAAGAAAGCCATATACACTCAGAGAGAGGGATATGAAGTGGACCACAATATAGCATTTTCATGCTCTCTATTGATGTTTGCTTGCATTATGTTTTCCTTCTCAGATTTTTTTTCTTGTAGATCCGATTTTTCTTGCACAGCAAGATAACTGTAAAAATATGTATACACATATTCGATTTCTCAAGTACTTTAACATAATTAACATGTAGTAGACTTCCTGCCATCTAGGGGAGGGGTGGGAACTAGGGGGGAAATTTGTAACAGAAAGCTTTGCAAGGGTCAATGTTGAAAAATTACCCATACATCTGTTTTGCAAATAAAAAGCTTTAATGAAAGAAATGAAGACTTTCAATTTGCATTCAAGCATTGGAAAATTGTAAAATTTTTCCATAACTTCAAGTATAGCACCATCCATGATCCAGGTAAATCTTGTATCCAGTAAAGCTGTGCAACTCAACCTCCATAGCTGGAAACAATAGTAATATAGTGAAAATAGTGACATATTCTTAATTAATCCATTCTAAAATTTTACCTAGGATTGTTATAAATCTTTATGTTATAGAACTGGCCTTTTATTTTTTTGAAAATTGGGACATTTCTTTTTTTTATTAATACTTTTTATTTGCAAAACATATATATGGGTAATTCTTTAACATTAACCCTTACAAAGCTGAAAATTGGGACATTTCAAAGGATATGAACAAATGGTTTTCAAAGGAATGTAGCTATTAATAACTAGTCAAAAGATTGCTCTAAATCACTAATAACAAGAGAAATACAAACCATAATAACAGAGGTTTCACTTCACACCTAGTAAATAGATAAAAATGATAAAATATGAGAAGCACTAATGGAGGGGTTATGGAAAGACAGGCCCACTTATACACTGCTTGAAGAAATGTGAATTGGTCCAAACATTCAGAAAAACAATTTTAAATTATGGTAATAAAGTGACTTAAAAGCTAATTTCCATAAACAAGGAGGTCAATGATAAAAAGAAAGATTCTGCATATACCAAAATATTTATGGTAACACTTTTGTAGCATAGAACTGGAAATAAAGTTGATGCTAAATAAGCTGTGCATCATGAATGTAATGTAATGTAAAAAAGACTGAGAAGTATGAGAAGACCCAAATAAACTGATACCAAATGAAGTGAATAGAATTTAAAAATAGCACATGCAATACTATAAATGGAATGAGTAATAGCAATTTAAAAAATCAAGCTGAAGGCTATGGAATTATATCCTAGGCTGGTTCCAAAGAAGATATGAGAGTGCACTGCATTTTCCCATCTTTGCAGAGTTGGGTATATAATGCTACAAATAACAATGATCTTGGTTGATATGTTGATTAGATTTGCTGAAATAGTTTTTTTCCCACTTATTTCTTTGTTATAAGATATGACTCCCTGAAAAAGAGAAGAAGGAAGGTTATTTTGGAAAATGAGAGATTTGTAAAACAAAATATATCAATACAATTTTTCAAAAATAAATAATTGGATGTTTGTCTATTTTAATTTTCTCATGTTTCTAAACTCCATGGTTATTCAATGATCACTGACTACTAATCACATTGATAAGCTCTTTTCATACTCTGGTTGTTGTTTGAGTTGAGGGATTTGGTCTTGTTTAGTCATAAGCTCTTTTATTATATCCTTTCTAGATTTAGTGTTTAATTTCCTCTTAGTTGTTCTTTGTTCTGCTTATTATTCTGCTTGCAGGAAAGGATGTAAGTAAAGACTGAGTAAGATGTGCTTTCCTGCTATCATTTACTTAGATGGTAGGAAAAATGGTGCAAGACAAATGGAATGCCCCATTGATTGGACTGATATATCATTTGTTCCATTCTTAACTCATTACTCAAATCCTATTTGCATAAGATTCTCCTCCTCTATGGAGATTGATTACTCAATTCTTCAAGTTCCTTTGACTTGTAAAGTTGTCCAGAGCTTAAAAAAAGAGATATCTCAGTCTTTGACCTTCCAGATTTGAGAGAGAAGACAAGTGTTTCCAGATTTTCTTCTGGGAGAATTCCCTGAAAAGAGAGAAAGATTCTGAGAAGAAGCCAGCATGTAAAGGAGCCAGTACCCCAATTATTTCAACTTTTTTTCAGTTTCTCTTCCATTCAAGGATCTGAAGAGAATCTGCTATTGTGTATTTTCTCTCCTAGAATCTGGAAACAGAGATCTCTTTTCTCTCAAGTTCTTGTCAATTCTGTCCTCACACAGGTCCGAGTGCTGAATAATCAATCTCAAACAAGGAGAGTCTTATGCAAAGAATATTGGATCTCAAATCATACAAGACTATGACTTGAATCTTCCCTATCTTTCTTGGGCATAATATAACTAAAAGTACATTTCTTTTGCCTTCATAATTTTTTTTTCACATATCTCAGTCCATTTTCTGAAACAACTTTTACAAGTCTTTGCTCATTTAAAATTTTTTCGCTTGATTACATATTTCTGTTTCCTTATTTTATGCATGTCATATCCAAATATGAGACTATCAGAAAACTCCCTGTACAGCTAAATTTCTTACATTAAATCTTAGAACTGGAAGACACTTCAAAGACCATTCAGTACAAAAAATATATATACTTATGAAAGAATGTCCAACCTAGACTATATCCAATCTCTACTTGAAAATATCCAGTGATGGGTAATTTATTGTCTCCTGGGGCAGCCTATTCTACCTTTGGACAATTTTTAACATTTGAAAATTTTCTTATATTGAGTTATAATATGCTTCCCTGTTCATTCTTCTACCATTACACCTACTTTCTAGGCTTCAGTGAACAGTGCATAGCACTAGGAGTCAGTTAAGTTGGATTTGCATTCCATTCCATTATTTAGTAAATGCCTCATGTAATTAGGGACCTATGTCTCTCACTTGAGATAAATATTAAAAAATGACACAGTTCTTACCCCCACAATGCCCAAAGATTGGAAATCACCTATTGCTCTGATGTTTTATCTTATATATCCAAGTCTGATTCTTTGTAACTTCTACTATTTATGTTTAGTTTTTTTCCCCCTCTGAAATCAAGCAGAACAAGTCTAATTTGTTAGGGATCTTTAGTTCTTAGGGACCAGTATTAAGTTCAACTACTTTGAATTTATGGTATATGTATTTCTTACACACAAACACACATACACACACTGATCAGAATTAAATTATCAAATGCTCTTCAGGTCTCTCTTCCTCCTTTCCCCTTTGGTTTTGAACACTAGAAGCCCTGAACCCTTGAACCCCTGAACCCTTTTGATAAGTATGAGGAAAATGGCTATTATAACCTGACTTCAGAGATAAAAATTGGCAAGTTCTCCAAGGGAAGACCTATGAGCTTAGACCAGAAAAAGAAATCCTAAGGTTGAGAACATAAATTAGCTGAGAGGACTAGTCTTGTTTCTGAAAAGTTTGGAGCTGAGAATCTCGTTCTTAGGATTCAAGGCTTTGAGGGAACAAGAGAGGAGAAACAACAAGGGGAATCTTTTTGCAGGTTCCCAAGATTTGCCACTTTAAAAAGAACTGGGAAAAGCCCAATAGCAGCCATTCTGCCCTAAGATTGGCCAGGGATTTCATTTGAGTCAGAAGTAGGATACAGGGGAGATTACAGCTGACAGATCTGACTGCACGTTTCCTGGATGGAAATACACTAGAAAGATGGAAAACTGCATTGTTTCTGGATAGGAAGAGCTACTGTCCCCTGCTCCAATCATCTTCATTAGTCACACGATCAGAGATTCGTTTCTGGCCTCCTGAAAAGAGAGGAGAGAATGTTGCCTTTCCTCACAATCCTGAGTAATTTGAGAGCTCCCAATTCTGGTTCTGGCTCTGACATCAAACATCCTCCCCAGCATCGCGCTCCCACAGGTTGTGGCCTCCACATGGTACAGGAGGAAGGGAATTGGATTTGGACCCAAGACTGATCCTCACTAGTTGTGTGGCGCTGGGCAATTTATTTTGTTTCTTAGGACTCCGTTTCTTTCTCCGTAAAATAAGGGCATCGACTAAATTTCCAAGATTTCTTCCAGTTTCCCCCTGTTTTAACAATAACAACTTCCATCTTTATAGAGGCTTAAGATTGACAAAGCCTTTTCTTCACAAGCCAAGGGAGTGGGAAGGACTAGGATTGTCACTCCATTTCCCATTTTACAGAAGAGGAAACTGAGTCTGCAGAGTCGCTCAGACAAGCCAGAATTTGATGGGAGGCTTTCTGATGGCAAGGTTAGGGCTTTCCTAATGACTGTCTCTGCACAGCCACAGTGGGCACACCAGGTCAGTGACCCATGGGGGTTGGCCCCAAGGCCTCCAGTCCCCCCCTACCCATACCCCCCCACCAGCAGGAGGGTGTTGGGAGCTTTGGCTCAGGGAGGGGGCTCTTGACTGAAGCTCCAAGTGCACATCAGAAAGGACAATGCATCTTTAAGCTGTTACAATGACTTCTCAATTCTTCATTTTCACTCGGGGAGGGAGCAGGCCCTGGGAAGTCAGGCAGGCGGCTGGCGGCTGGGGGTAGCTGTCTCCTGCCACAGGAAGTGTCTGTGCGGATTTGAACAGTAGGAAACCCAGGGGTGATAAATAGCTATTTCTAAGTAAATTTCATGCATTTGCCCTTTGGTTAAAGTCTCTCCTCTCAGCACTTTCCCTGTGCACACAGCCCGACTAATAACACTCCGGAGCAAGTGCTCTCCGCTGTGACAACTGATTGCACTTTGAAGCAGTAAATGGCTGATTTCATAATTGGTATAATTTTTCACAAGTACCTGAATGTCATATACAGAAGGAGTAAGCAACCTGGGCCCAGCCTGGCCGCTCTTCAATCTTGCACAAAATCAATAATACATTAACCCCCCAAACTGATTACAATAATGGGGCCCCTGAGTAGAGGAGGCTGGGGGGAGGGGGAGACGGCAGCCAATGGATTGATGGGAAGGGGTTAATGGTGGGGGAGATGTGGTTGGAGCTGTTCTGATAATGTAGGATCATAAGATCATAGGATCACAGATTGCTAGAGCTGAGAGAAGCCTGAGAACGCAGAGGAGCAGAGCTCCAGGAGTCCCCTCCCCTCACCCCTTTATCTTACAGGTAAGGAAACTGAGACCCTTGTGTCCAGAGTCTCACAAGTACTAACTAGCAGATCCAGGGTCCAGCCCTGAGCCCTAATTCCAAATTAATCCTTCCTTCCATTACACGGTGCCATCTGGCTTCCCTGAGACCCCTTGTACCGACTGCCTATGGCTGCTCAGTGCTGGGACTTCTGCTTGGCCATGTCACCAAGGAGGCAGCATCTCTAGTCCTGCAGAGAGGGAAAGAAGGACGGAAGAAGGGAGTCAGACAGAGACCACCAGTCACTCACATCCCCCGGCCCCAGGCTGCAGGGCCCTGCTGGGCTTCTGGTTCTGCCCCAGGCCCCAGGGTCGGCCCACCTGGCTTTGTGGCCAGAAGTGCTTCCCTGTGACAGATTCCCATCTGGCCCAGAGAGGGCATCTCTGCATCTGAAGATCCCGTGCCCAGGTCTCCATGTACACGTTCTGCAAACTAGACATGTGTGTGCATCTGCCCAAGGATCAAAGTATCTGAGTCAGTCTTCCTGAGACCACGTGAGTGTGTGTGAGTGTGTCTGAGTGTGTGTGTGTGCATGCACACGTGCGCATTTGGGGCCAAACTTAAGGCAGGCTGATCTGTGGCTCAGGATCAGGACTCAAATGAAATGAGACACCTGCCAGCCTCACAGAATCTGAGAAAAGCCGATGTTTGCGGCAGTATGCTGGAAAGGGCACTTAGCAAAGAGGCAGCCCCAGTTGCACATTTGCCACAGTGCCAGGCCATAAGGTGGGATGAGTCTCTCCAGCTCAGGTGCTGCCCTTTGTGGCATTCCTGCCCCCGAGCCTAGACTGAGAGGGAATCTCCCTCTTCTGCACCAGGGAACAAAGCCGTTGCCTCTTCAGGGGGCAAAAACCCGCTGGTGTAGCAGCAAGGCCTTTGTAGTCTTAAGCCCCGGGTGGTCCCAGCGAATGCTGCTGCTCCGTGTGTGTGCACACCGGTGGGCCTGCATTCAGATCAGAGTCCATGTGAGAGCTTACGCATGCACATGTGTGCTTGCAAGGGTCAGTCTGGCAGGGAGTGTGCCAAGAGAGCATTTGTACCAGGAGCAGCGGGCATGAGAGCATTTTCCATGAGGATGCACATATGTATCCGGGTGTGTGACTCTGGGAGGGTGGCTGCAAAAAGCTGTGCATTTAGGGCCAGAAGTTGAGAGTGGGAATGGGCCTCCATGGAACAAGCTCAGTCCACAGAAGAACCTGGAGAAGAAGCCAGAGGAGGTGGGGGCTGGCAGAGGATTCAGAGGGGGAGGGTCCAAGCCAGGCCCTCAGGAGACACCAGGGAGAATGCCCCGGAGCTGGGAAGTCAAGGACCTGGGGACCGAGCAAGCCTGGGTGCAAAGGTCTAAGAATGAGGGCCAGGAGAAGCCGCCCCAAGAACAGGAGCAGAAAGAGCTGAGCAGGAGCTTCAGCCAGGAAACACTGACACTTTGGGGCAGGCTGCAAGCCCAACTCTGAGCCCGGGTAGCCTCTCCCCTACACTGAGGAGGGAAGAGACAAAAAGGGAGGTAGCTGCTGAGCAGGCAGCAAATGCGTTCCTGCCGGGCCCGAGTGCCCGTGTGCATGGGGCATGGAGCCCAGGGCATGCTCCTGCCTCAGGGGCATGCGTGTGTGTTGCAGTGAGATCACCGTCTGCTAATTGTGCTTTGTGCGCTGCATGCATGTTCGTGTGGGTAGGTTAACAAAACCGGGCAATCAGAGCCACCCGAAAGGGGAGAGCAATTCCTTTGGGGAACGGTCCCACAACAAAGGTGTTAAGAAAGGTCACATATGATAGGTGCTCTAAAGGAGAGTCCTAATTTTCCTGCCATAAATGCCTTCTGAAGTTCCTTCTAACTCAGAGCCAATGACTCAAGAGCCTGACGGAAAGAATCCCAGACCAAGTGAAGAAAAGATTGAAAGCTTTTCCCAAAGCTGAAGTCAGCATCTGTCTTCTGCTCTTATGATTACTTGACACATAAATAATCTTTCCTTTTCACTCTTCATCAGTTATTGTGAACTAATCTTAGAATGTGGTGCTGCCCTTCCAAATCTACCACAATGTGGTACTAGAGATGGAATATTATGTGTCCAAGGCTGCATCTTCCAAGAAAAAGTTATAACCCTGGAAGGGGATCGTATATAATGTAATGTAAAGAGTTCTAAACTAGAAGCCAAGAGAACAGGGTTCTGGTTCTACCTTTGCCACTAATTATGAGTATTTGACAGTGGGAAAGTCACATCCCTTATCAGAGCCTACTTTTTCTTATATACGAAATGGAGAAATTAAGTTGTACCTCACTGATCATCATTTCCTTTTCCAGATATTTGTAAACTGTCTCCTTAATATCGTGTCTTTAAAATTTGTCAAGCTGCCAAAATCAAGCTCTTACAGGACAATTCTACAAAGAATCAGCTGAAAGAGTATAGGAACATTCCAAAAAGCTGAAGAAGAGAAAACTGGTGTTATAAGACTTGAGATGCTAAAAGAACAGTTGGGTTGAGATGATCAGGAGGTTCTCAAAAAATGCTGCTCTGAAGTTGTAATAGCAAATAATTATGATAAGCAAGAAAAAGGGGAATCTCTAAAGAAAAGGGTATGGCTGCATAGGGAACTCTCTTCTAAGTTTGAATTTTTTAAAACTATATATAAAATGTGGAGGAAATAAGGGCAGGCAATTTTGTCAGGAATGCTATAACTTCATAAGCTTATGTATACTAAGGAAATAAGATGTTTTTTAAAAAGGTAAAGTTAAGTTGTAGGTAGGAGGAAAATTAGAAAAAGGGTACCTCAAAAGAAGGAAGAAATGATAATGATAAAAAACAAAGGCAAGGTTGGACTAAAATTCTTTTTTGTTTGTTAGTTTACTTTTCCTTGTCAAGAACAATGATCCTCAGATTGGAAAGAAAAGAGGGAGGGAAGGAACTGGAGTCTAAAATAAAGGACAAAAAGAGCTTACCTTGACTTCAGTGAGTTTAAGTTACAAGGAAGGTATAGATAAACTACATTCTAGGACATGAAAAAAACTGACAGATGTGGTTGTTAACTTATTGAAGGTGATTTCTATAAAACTGTAAAGAATAAGAGAATGTTAGCAGAATCAGAAATGAGCAAATATTGTTCCAGTTTTCAAATACAGAAAGAAGATAAGCTGCAAGATCAAATTTAATTCCAGGTGGAATTCTAGAACATTTCATTAAAAGTATGATTTGTGGGGCTTTACAAAGATATATGGTAATTACCAAGAACCAATGTGGATTCATCAAGAATAAGTCAAGACAGAGATACCTTATTCTCATTTTTTAAAAAGCAATTAGAGCGGTGAATTGTAGAAATGCTAACTACACAGTATAGTTGGCTTTCTTCAAGGCACTTGTGGATAAAATAGAGAGACATGATCTAGATGATAATGTGTATTTGGACCTTGTTGAATGACTAAGTCCAAAGATTAAAGAGTGATATAAAACTAGAGCGGTCCTAAAATCATAGGATTTGAAATTCAAAAAAACCTTTGAGAAGAACTAATATAAGGCTCCCACTTTTTTTTAAATGGGTAGAAATCTCATATTTATAAGGTCACCAATCCATCAAAACGTCAAAGTATTCTCAGCAAGGACTTTTTTTTGGAAATTGGTACATTTCATAATTTTAAAAAATTCAAGGCATTTTTAGTTGGGATGCTTTCTAACGAACTATATTAATTTTTGAATATTCAGGAATTTTGATTATGACAATACACAAATTAATGTATTTTTTGTGATGAATGTCTGAAGTTCCTGTCAGAAATTAATGAAATAATCTTGGTAATGAATCACATGTGGAAAGGATAAAGCCTAGACTGATTTGATGAAAAAGTGAATGTACTATGGGAATAGTTCTATGCCCTCGATTCTAACATCAGTAAAAGAAATACTTTAATTCACAACTGAGCCTCTTTTTTGACTCATCTAATTCAAACAGAAGTATACCAAATAATCCTCTGTTAAACCTAAGGAACAGAAGATCAAGAAATGTCAGTACTGTTAGGAGTCTGAGGAACAACCTGAGGATCTATCTACTACTTTTGAATAAGGTCATTGAAGACAGAGGTTAAGCAACTCATATGTAGTTACATAAACAGTAGTGGAGTTAAGATTTTAATCCAGATCTTTAGAAAAAAAGGTAACAGGACTCAATCTTTGTTCCTATTCTATTTAACATTATTTTATCAATGTCTTAAATGATAGAATGTTTCTCAAATTTGTGAGCAGTGAATGTTGGATTTTTGGAATTGTAATTCAAAAAGATTTATAAAGGCTAAGGTAGAATATAATAAGATGAACTATCAGAGATAAATGTAAAGTACTATATTTTGGTTCAAATAATGAACTGTACCGTAAATTCAAGAAGTATGGCTAAAATTTAATACATGTACAAAGACCTGGTCAACTGGTCAATGATTCTAGAGTAAGCTCAATATAAAGTAACAGTATGATATGGAAGGTTACTCTTCCCACTACAAAAAAAGGAAAAAAATATTACATAATTAAGACTACATTAAGAAGATCTGACTGCCCAGAATGAGATGGATAACCTTACTGTCTTCTGCTCTGGTTAGACCAAATACAATATATTAAGTCTAGCTTGGGTAGCACAATTTAGGGGGGATACTAAGAAACTAGAGTATATCCATAGGAAGGTGACCAAAATGATGAGGGTTGAGTAAAGGAAGCAGGAATGTTCGATCTGAAGAAGAGAAGACATGGTTGGGGCAGCGAGGTGGCACAGTGGTCAGAGCACCTGAAGTCAGGAGTCCCTGAGTTCAAATCTGGTCTCAGACACTTCCTAGCTGTGTGACCCTGGGCAAGTCACTTAACCCCAATTGACTCAACAAAAAGCAAAAAGCAAAAAAAAAAGAAAGAAAGAAAAAGAAGAGAAGACATGGAGAGGTAGCAGAAAGGAGGCATGATAAGTGTATCAAATAAGAGATTAGACAATTCTACTTAGCTTTAAGATCAGAACTAGGACTTATACAAAGGCTCAATAATTGGGAATAACTGACTAATAATTTTAGAGCTGTTTAAAAGTAGAATGACTATCTCAGGATGTAATGAGTTCTCATCACTGAAATTCTTCAAGAGAAGAATGGGTGACCAGAGGATTTCAGCCCAGTCTGAGTTGTGGACTGAGTGACTTTCAAAGTTGCTTCCTATTTTGAGACTATCCAAATCATGATGAGACTTTTTATAGCTGAATTCCATAGGGAAATGCATGTGTGTGTGCCACTGGACTTTGGGAGTTATGGACTTTTCAGAGGTTCTGGGTCACAAATTCCCCTCCCTAGCCACTCAGTTTCTTCATCCAAACCCCAAATCTTCTAACAAGTCAGTAAATACTTCCAGAGTCTTAAGGATAGTTAAGTAGCAAACTATCTGTTGATAATAAAATTTGCTTGCCTCTCACAGACATCCAATTTGCTTACTATCCAAAGAAAAGAATTGGGTGTCTGCCTCTGAAATTGTTTTAATCTCTGCCAGAGAATGCTTCTGGCAGAGTTTTTCAACTGGAAAATAGGAAATGAATTAGAAACAATAGAGGAATGTGAATAATCTAGCTTAAGATGTTTGATCTTGGAGATGAGATGAAGTTTAAATCGATTTCCTAGTTCATGGCTACAGGCCAGCAGCAGGTAGAAGAAAGAAGTGTATCTAGGGGAGTCATAAGATTATAACATGTTAGAGCCAGAAGGGACCTTATTGCAAAGAATGGTAAGGCTGGAAAGGACTTTAGAACAAAGAATAGTCTAATTTAGAAATTAGAATTCTGGAAGGTACTCTAGAACAAAGAAAGTTGGAACTTAGAACATAACATCTAGAAGTGATTTTAGAATAAAAGGCGTCTTGGGAAGTATCTCATTTGAGGGATGAGGACTTTGAGACAGAGAAAACTGAGGTGACTTGACCAAGGTCACACACCTCGCTCTTGTAAAGCCAGGATCAATTTTTCCCATTGTTAGTGCTCCTTCCACTGTGCTATGCAGCCCCCTGCTGGACTCACTCGGCCCCCATTCTCCACCCACAGAGATACAAATGCTCTTCACAGGTGGGTACTTTGTTTCCCTGATGGGGAAACGCTCAGTGGGGTCCAGTCCCACTCTGGCTTGGTCCTGACTCCACATGCAATGGAGGCATGTGTCTTGGAAATATTGAGAGTGACAGGAAGGAAGGAAGAGACAGGAAGGCAGAGCTCTAAAGAGACATGGGGCACAAAGAAGAGCACAAAGAGAAATGATGCATCCCCCTTCTCTCTTTGCAGAACTGGGGGGCAATAGGCATAGAATACTGCCCGTCCTGTCAGACATGATTGATATATTGATCAATTTTGCTAAACTGCCTTTCTTTTTAAATCTTTATTTCAAGAGAATGCTGGGCAGAGGAGAAAAAATACTTATATTTTTAAATGGGGATGATGTAAAAAAATAATTTTTTTTCCAAAAAGAAAAGAAACTTGGTGTTAATTAGGGAACTTCTGGATGCACAATCAGAAAATTCTTCTTATTACCATGCCTCATCACACATTCAGGAGGCAGTGAGGTGGCCCAGTGGATAGACTACAGTTCTTGGAGTCAAGAAGACTTATCTTCATGAGTTCAAATCTACCCCTAGACACTTCTTAGCTGTATGACCTTGGGCAAGTCACTTAATCTAGTTTGCCTCAGTTTCCTCATCTATAAAATGAGCTGAAGAAGGAAAAGGTTAACCAATAAAGAATCTTAGCCAAGAAAACCACAAATGGGGTCACAAGGAATCAGGCATAACTCAACAGCAACAAACAATTATCACATATTCCTTGGGTCACCCTGGGCCTACACCCCTGGATCTTTTCTCTAAATCTCACTGAAATCACTTTTATCTCAGGCTCTATCAGATTCTCCAAAGACTCAATGAGCTTCTTTCTCATTTGTAGTTTTCTCAATCAAAGCAAACCACACTCTGGTTACACATCTACATTTCCATGTCCACATATCTTCTCTCATTCTTTCAGGCTAGTCTCTAATCACACAACTGACAAATACCAGCTCTGAAGCTATTTTCTGATGCTCTTACGTGGACACCTGCTTGGTCACCATTTACCCCCAAGCCTAGGGTGCATCACTGCCATTCCAATTCAGCACCATTGCATCCTTGGTATCTCACATACTCCTCTAAGCCCTCCCTTCTCCTGCTTCTCCCTGGAGAGGGATGGGGGCAAGTCTGCCTCCCCAGTCTCCAAGAAAACTTCTTTTATGAAAAGATATGAATGAATTTCTCAAATGCATCCTGTTCCAGTGTACTCTGCAGCTGATTTCTTCTTTATTGCCTGTCTCACATCTGTACAAAGGATAGAATACTTAGTACGTAGTACTAAGGACCAGAACAATGCATTCCGGATTTTCTTTTTTGTTTAGGTTTATTCAGAGTTTCTTCCTCCCTCCCTTTCCAGAAGTAAGGTTACTCCCTCCATCCCCCATCACTCACTCACTCATTCAATAAGCATTTATTAACACTATTTTTTATTAATTTCTTAATTTTTTGCTTTCTATATACCAGGTACAGTGTTAGGAGCTAGAGGCAAAAGTGGAATAGCCCTTGCCCTCAAGGAGCATACATTCCAACAAGGATATGTAAAATAAATACAAAGAAATTGTGAGGGTAGGTGAGTGCCAATGAGGTTCTAGCAACTGGCAGGATCAGAAAAGGCCTTCCTCATCATGTAAAAGGCAGTTCTTTGGGGCTAGAAGGATGAGGATCCAGCATTGCTACAGGCACACTTCATTTAGAGCATAAAAAAAGATTCTACCTCAATGACCTTGGAACTAGACCCTGTTGTTCAAAGGAGATGGATGAATCTGGGGGAACCTCCTGGGCCAAGTGGGCTACACCAGAGCCCTACACCAGAGTCCAGTGTCACAGCTCTCACATGAAAGATATTGACCCAGGCCAGTTGCATATGGACATGCCCTGAGGATTGGAAGCTTCTGTCTGATTCTTATTGCCTCTTTGATGCCCCTCCAGAATTCCTTTTCTTCTCCTGGGCACAGAACAAGCAACACAGTTTTACTAGATGATCCTAGTGTTTAGAGTTCTACACTGAACGATTTCCACAAGCGCTGGCAGGCCCCCAGATGCATGGGTTCTGGAACTGTTTGTCTATTCTTTGATCTCAGCCCCTAAGTCCTTTGTCTTCTTTAGTCTTCTCTCTTCCCCAACATTGCAATATATATAATAGTGAGATGAGCTTGTCCATCAGACCCATTAGGTTGCCATTTAAGTGGTCTTGTAGCTCATTACTCAGACCACCATTCAAAATCAAGACTTTCTTCTCCAAGATCCAGATAGCTCTTGGGAGTGTGAGTTTATTCAGAGACTCCAGCAAATCTTTTCCTGGTCTGATGCTTAGTAGAGGAACTGGAACATTCTGAAGCCTATGAGATTGGCCATAACCTGAAATTCTACTTCAAATTCTCTTGTAAATGATCTGTCATTCTCCATCATAGATGCTGCCCAATTCAAAGCTAGACTACCAAGTTTACCCGTCTCAGCTAGCAAACATTAATCACATATTATGCACAAGGCATGGAGGATGTTGTTGTTCAGACATTCCATAATCCTATTTGGGAATTTCTTGGCAAAGAAATTGGAATGGTAACCATTCCAATTTCTTTGCCAAGAAATTCCCAAATGGTAACCATTTCCTTCTCCAGCTCATTTTACAGATAAGGAAACTGAGGCAAACGGGCTAAGTGACTTGCGCAGGGTCACACAGCTAGTAAGTGTCTGAGGATTTGAACTCAGGAAGATGAGTTTTCTTGATTCTGGCAAGCATTTTATCTACTGCAGCACTCAGCTATCCCAAATCATTGGGACTACAAAGAAAAGCAAAAACAAAAATAAACAAAAATATTCCCCGCCCTCAAGAGCTCATAGTGTAAACAGAAGGAAACACATGTAAACAACTAGAAGTTTAGAAAGATTTTATACACACACATATGTGTATATATATATTATGTATATATATATATATATATACATATATATATATATATTTAAAGAGGGAGAGAGATAGAGACAGAGTGAGACAAAGACACACACATAGAAAATTGGAGATCATCTAAGAGGAAAGTCATTGAAATTAAGGAGTACTTGGAAAAGCTTCTGGCTTCTTGAAAAAGCTTTTTGCAGGCTTCTTGGGTCTTTAGCTGAGACTTGGAGGGCAACAGAGAAGCAAGAAGATGAAGATAAAGAGGGAGAGTATCCAGAAATGGGGTAAAGTCAGTAAAAATACTCCGTCAGGAAATTAAGGATAGTATTTGAGGAAGGGCAAGAAAATCAGTTATCACTGAATCTCAAAGTACTTAGAAAGAAGTAAGAAGATGGAAAAGTAAGAAAGTGCTTTAAAAATCCAAACAGGCACCAGCCCTGAAGTCAGGAGGACCTGAGTTCAAATCTGATCTCAGACACTTAACACTTCCTAGCTGTGTGACCCTGGGCAAGTCACTTAACCCCAATTGCCTCAGCAAAAAGCAAAAAAAAAAATCCAAACAGGGGTTTTTATATTTGATGCTGTGAGTAACAGGAAACCATTAGACTTGATTGATTAGGGGTGACATGGCCAGACCTGTGCTTTAGGAAAATCCCTATGATAGCTGAGTGGAGGATGTACTGGATGAGGCACAAGGCAGGGCAATCAAGCAGCAATCTATTATTGCAATAGTCAAATGAGCTACCCCAGAGTGTGGTCATATCGGATTAAAATATAATCGGGAAATATTTAGCAAAATTAATAAAAATTCAATAGAACAGAGAATTTTATATGTGTTTTTCTAAATCACTATGGAGCCTTGAGGGCTCTTTATGTTGGGGTTAATGACCCTGATTTGGTTCAACCTGTATCTCTCTTGCTGCATTACTAACCATTCGGCATCCAGACTCTTCCTGAGGTAAGGGGAACCCACCACCTCTTGAAGCATCTCAATTTACTTTCAAGCAGTGCTAATTATTTGGAAACTTTTCCTTCTGTGGAGTTGAAATCTCTGAAATTTCTGCACACTGTCTTAGTTATGCTCTCTAGGGTCAAGTTGAATAAACTCAATCCTTTCCTCACAATCCTTCAAATGTTTGTAGACAGTTCTCATATCTATTTTTGCAAGTCCTTTGTTTCAGAGGCAAAATGCCTCTAGTTCCACCCACCTATTTTCTTATGGTCTTGTACAAGAAACAGGAGGAGAATTTTTTTTCAGTAGTTAGAGAAATTAAGAGTATATGCTAGGAGAATAGAGGTCGATAAAGCAGCCGAATCTCATCTCTAGAAGTGGCTCATTACAAGATAGCACTGAATGAACAGAGATCTATAAACCAGCAGAGTCCCTCTTCCAGGAGCAGCTAATTACAAGATAGCAGAGGTGTAGGGTTCACTGACTGAGCAAAGGGCTATAAACTAGAAGGAAAACTTGCCTTTTAAGACAAGTTTTGCAGGGGAGAGACAGCCAGAGCAGAAGTCAGGGGCTCTAGGTTTTACTCTCCATTTGGTCACTATTATCATGCAACCACAAACAAGCCGTTTTCCATTTTCAGAACCTTCTCTGTAAAATGAAGGCCCATGATCTCAAAGCCCTTTTTAGTTCTCATTTTTGATGTATATGAAGATCTTCCCTAGATTGACTATTCTACCAATAAGAAGTGATTAGGGGCCCCAGGACAAATCAGTTTACCCTTCAGTACTCTCTGCTCCACTCCTGATTCTCCTTTCTCTGTCATTTCACAAGGGTAGCTAGGTGGTCCTGTGAATAGCATACTAGACTGGAGTTGGGAAAGGTACCTCTTTCATGAGTTCCAATTCAGCCGCAGACACTTACTAGCTCTGTGATTCTGAACAAGTCACTAATTCCTGTTTGCCTCAGTTTCCTCATTTGTAAAATGAGCTGGAGAAGGCTTAGGGTTAATTTCTGCCTTAAAAATTGATACAAAAATATAAACAGGCAATTTCCAGATGAAGAAATTAAAGCCATATCTAGTCATATGAAAAAATGCTCTAAATCATTATTGATTAGAGAAATACAAATTAAAACAATCCGAGGTACCACTTCACATCTCTCAGACTGCCTGAGATGATAGGAAAAGATAATGATAAATGTTTGAAAAGATGTGGGAAAATTAAAACACATACATTGTTGATGGAATTGTGAACTGATTCAACCATTCTGGAGAGTAATTTGGAGCTATGCCCAAAGGGTTATAAAATTGTGCATACCCTTTGATCCAGTAGTGCCACTACATCTGTTTCCTAAAAGATAGTTTAAAAGGGGTGAAAAAATATTTATAGCAGCTCTTTTTGTGGTGGCAAAATTGGAAATTGAGGAGATGCTCATCAATTGGGGAATAGCTGAACAAGTTGTGGTATATGAATGTGATGGAATATTATTATTCTATGAAAAATGATGAATGGACAGATTTCAGAAAAAACTTGGAAAGAATTACATGATCTGACACTGAGTGAAGTGAGGAGAACCAGGAGAACATTGTACACAGTAACAGCAAGATTGTGTGATGATCAACTATGATGGATTTAGGTCTTCTCGATTATGGAATGATACAAAACAATTCCAAGGGGCTCATTATGGGAAATGCTTATCACTTTCAGAAAAAGAACTTTGGAATTTGAATGAAGATTGAAGTATACTATTTTCATGTTTATTTTTATTGTTTTTTCTTTCTCACGGTTTTCCCCTTTTTATTCTGAGTCTTCTTTCGCAACATAACTAATGTGAAAATATTTTTAACGTGATTATAAATGTATAACCTAAAAAATACTGATAGTGTGATCCTAATCAAGTTATTTGACTAGGGAGTTCCTTCCTCAGGCCAATGAAATAACAGGTCCAGACCCCCTCCAGTTCCATCCCTGTACATATTGGATATTTGGTAAATAAATAGATGAGTGATTTAGGCCTCTTTCTCAATGAGATAGCCACTTTCTAGGAGTGTAAACAGCTGGCATGGATCCCATTTGGGATGAAATTGGCATCATGTGTTGATTAACTATTTAGTTATGTCCAATTCATGGGTTTTTCCTAGGCCAAAAGTACTAGTGTGGTTTGCCATTTCCTTCTCCAGCTTGTTTTATAGATGAGATACTGAAACGAATAGAAGTTAAGTGACTTGTCCAGGGTCAAACAGCTAGTAAGAATCTGAGGCAGGATTTGAAATATAAAGTCTTTTTTACTCCAAGCCCAGTGTGCTAACCACTATTCCACCCAGCTGCAAAGGACAGACAGACAGAGGGAAAGAGAGAGACAGAAACAGAGACAGAGGGAGACAGAAACAGACAAAGACAAAGAGAGAGACAGACAAAGAGACAGAGACAGACAAAAAAGAGAGAAAAGAGAGAGAAGGGAGAGTAGATGATAATATTATTAATTAGATTTAGTCAGTTAAATGACTAGGTCTAAATAATTACAAAGCATATATTGTATTCAAATCATTCTGCTATACATAGGTTATATAAAGAGATAAACAAAACAGTTTCTGTCACAGCAGAGCTTACATTCTATTAAAGGTAGAGAGTGTTTATTAAGTGTTTGTCAAGTGTTTATTAAGTACCTAAAATGTGATAGGCACTATGCTAGGCACTTTACAAATATTATCTCATTGCATCTTCACAACAGTATGAGTTAGGCTATCTCCATCTTACAATTGAGGGAAAAGGCAGAGGTAAAATGATTTGTGCAGAGTCCCACAGTAGTGAGTATCTGAGGCCAGATTTGAATTCATGTCTTTCTGATTCTAGGCCTAGTTCTCCATCCACTGAATCACCCAGCTGCCTTTAGTCTCTGGGGAGATATTTGATAAGATCACTGAAGGAAAGGGGGTATTATAGAACAGAGAGTCAAGAGATAGAGGGTGTCTTAGATCTAGGGGACCACCCATGTAAAGGTTCTTGGAAAATATAACCCATAAAGAAAATGATTGCAATAGAGAGTGCCAAAAGAGTCGTTACATGAGATGAGGCTGGAAAGAGGAATGGGAGCTATATTATAAAATACTTCAGAGGTCAAGCTAAAGATTTTGTGTTTTATCCAAGAGGCAATAGGGAGCTAGTAAAATTTGGGGGAAGAGGAGTAACATAGTCAGGTATTTTTTAAAGGAATATTAATTTGATATCAGTGGAGAAGAAGGGTTTCCAATTCTAATTCTAAGATGATGAATCTCTAGTGGAGCATCCTAGAAATCTGTTATTGACCTTGAACTGTTCACATTTTTAAAAAATCAATAATTTCGATAAAAACATAGATGACATTTTATCAAATTTTCAGATGACACAAAGATAATACATTGACAAGAGTTAGGATTTAAATAAACTAAACCTAAATTGAATAAGAGCAAATGTAAAATTCTACATATGGGACAAAAAATAATCAATGGCACATGTATAGGACTGGGGAAGCTTAGTACACTACAGTTTGAATGAAAAGAACTGAATTTGTGTATGTCTGTGTATGGGTGTGCAATATGAATTCCATAGTAGTAAACAATGTGATAGGGCAGACCAATGCCCCCCCCCAAAAAATTGTAACTTTAGACTACATTAAGAGAGTCAAATTGTTCAGAAGAAGGGATATGAAAGTTTCGTTGTACTCCTTTCTGGTCAGATAACATCAATATTTTGAGCATCATTTTTAGAAATGACATTGCTTGAGAATCTGTGAAAACTGATTTGTCTGGTACAGTTCCAGCCCCACAGGATGCATGTATGTTGCCCATAGACTAAGTGCACTGGGAGCCACATACTAGCCTATTCTCTGTTGGCATCTGTTCTCCTCTCTTTCTAAGTAGACCTAGAGTCTGTTAAGTGCCAATCCTGTATGGCACTTTTGTTCACTCCACTTTTGCACTACATTGATGAATTGTTCCATATCTAAAGCAGGGTAGCCAGGATAATGAGTGGACTAGTTTCTGCTCCTGTAAAATGAAGATAATAGCAGCTACCTTTTGGGATTATCACAAGGATTAATTTTGTAAAAGTTCTTGCCAGAGTGCCTGGCACACAATAGGTGGTTTTATAAATGCTTATTCCTTCCCTCCCTCCCCACTAGAAGCCATGACTTATGAGAATCAGTTGAAAGAACTAGAATGATTATCCTGAAGAAGAGAAGATTAGGAAGGGGAGAGAAATAAATAGGGAAAGATCCCTGACTTCTAGGATTTCACAAGTGTCATGCAGAAGAGAAACCAGACTGATTTGACTTCTCTCCCAAGATAAGAATTATGAACAATGGACGGAAGTTTCCAAGAAGCAATTCTCAGCTCTAAGAAAGACCTTTCTTAACCATGAGAGCTGTCCACAAGTTAAATGGGTTACCTTAAGGTGTAGCGAATTCTCCATTATGAAAGTTTTTCAAGCAAAGGTCAAATAACTACTTTTTCCACATCACCAACTTTTTTTCTAGACATCTCCACCTGGATACTCCAGCCATTTCAAACACCTATCCAAAAATGGAATTCATTATATTCCCTCAAAACTCATTCCTATTTTGGTAAAAGGCACTACTATACTTCTAGTCACTAGATTTAAAATCTCACAATTATCCTTGACTCTTCACTCTCCCTCAACTTTCCCTTTTAAAAAAAATCTCAATCAGTTACCAGATCTTATTGATTTCATCTCCTCAATTTTACCTAACGTCCATTGCCTGCTCCTCATTCCCATGACTGCCTACCTAGTTCTTGCTCTCATCATCTGAATTGCAATAGCCTCCTAACTGATCTCTTTATCTCTATTCTTCTCCCCTCTCTACCCCATCCTTCTCGTTCTTCTGATGAGAGTGATAGAAGGTACCAAATTCCTCCCCGTGTCCTCTTTTGTAGAGACCAGAAACTAGACTCCCTGGTCATTCCACTTAGTATCTGCTGCTCTGTCTGTTCTTAATTCCATGAAACAACCTCCCCCTCCTCCCTGCACTAAGTGTTTCCTGGTGTCCCACCCTCCTCCCTCGATTTTCTGCTCCCTTTTGTATTACCTCCCCCAATCTCATAAGTTTCTTGAGGGCTGGGATTTTCTTTTTATTAATTATATCATCAAAGTCTGGGACATAAAAGGTGCTTAATAAATGTTTATTAAATTGGGCAATCACCCTTGTGATGTCATTGGTCCTCTCCAAGAATGACTGACAAGCAGCAACAAAAAGTATTTCATGAAGTCTCTATACAGAGAGAAGAACTTCCAGAGCAGATGTAGGTTACACCTTTAACACACATTTTTTTTTAACAAACATGTCTCGTTATCATTATGACCTAAGTTTAAGCTTACTTCTCCTATGGATGTTGTGCATATTCGTGGGAAGGAGTGACCAGGTTTAAGGAGAAAACTTTTTTTTTTGTATTTTGTATTAACTCTTTATCATGTTATCTGAGCATAGCAGTAGCTGCCCTATGGAGACACATTCTGCCAATTCAAGAAGTTGGAAAATGTTGCTATTTCTTCCTCTTCCTCCTCCTCCTCCTCCTTTTTCTTCTTCATCTTCTTCATCTTCATCATCATCTTCTTCTCCTCCTCCTGATTCTTCTCCTCTTCCATATTCCACCTTCTTCCTTCTCCTCTTCCTAAACTGATCCTTCTTTTGTCTCAATTCTTACCTACCCCATAGGCATTGAATGAGTGTTGCTTCAAACAAACTGAGATGGGAAAGACCTAATTTAGAAAGGCCAAGTTCACCCATTCACTGAATCTTGGGCCATTGACAGTCATCTTGACTTCTGTCTTGGCAATGGACTTCAATGACTCAGGGGAAGAGAGTGAGACTGATGGCATAGCTCTGCCTTCTCTAAACACGATTTGTGTGCAAAATCAAGGCATCACCCTTGTGATGCCATTTTCAAGAATGAAGAATGAACAACTGCAATAATTGGATGGGCCTGAGTAGCTATCAAAATAAGGAACAAGTCTGTTCTTGTCACTCCCTTGCTCAAGAAGCTTCTTTGCTCTCCCTTGTCTTTAGGAAAAAATACAAACCATTCTGTCTTGCATTTCAATCTAGTTCCAGAGGAATTTCACATTATTCCCCTTTATATACTCTAAATTTCAAATCAGCTGGTTTACATTTCTACTCCCTGTATATGACACTCTAAGCCTTTTCATAGACTATCCACAATTCCTAGACTGCTCTTACTCCCCATTTTTACCTCTTGGAATCACTTCAAGAGTCAAATCAAATAAGGTTTTTTTGGTTCTCTAGATTGTTACTGTTCTTCCCCAACCCATTGATTACTTTGTATTTTATTTATATGTTCTGCATTTACTTGGCATATAACATAAAAAGCAGGTCTTCTGTGGAGAAGGAAGAAATTTGTGTCCAAAGAAGAACTGGAACTCTTAATTGAACACCAGATAGATAATTTTGATTATATTAAGTTGAAAAGTTTTTGTACAAACAAACCTAATGCAGACAAGATTAGGAGGGAAGCAATAAATTGGGAAATCATCTTTACATTTAAGGGTTCTGATAAAGGCCTCATTTCTAAAATATATAGAGAATTTTCTCATATTTATAAGAATTCAAGCCACTCTCCAAACGATAGACGGTCAAAGGATATAAGCAGACAATTTTCAGATGATGAAATTAAAACTATTTCTAGTCAGATGAAAAGGTGCTCCAAATCTCTATTGATCAGAGAAATGCAAATTAAGACAAATCTGAAATACCACTACGCACCTGTCAGATTGGCTAAGATGACAGGAAAAGATAATGATGAATGTTGGAGGGGATGTGGGAAAACTGGGACACTGATGCATTGTTGGTGGAACTGTGAACAGATCCAACCATTCTGGAGAGCAATTTGGAACTATGCCCAAAAAGTTATCAAACTATGCATACCCTTTGACCCAGCAGTGTTTCTACTGGGCCTATATCCCAAAGAAATCTTAAAGGAGGGAAAGGGACCCACATGTGCAAAAATGTTTGTGGCAGCCCTTTTTTTAGTGGCAAGAAACTGGAAATGGAAAGGATGCCCATCAATTGGAGAATGGCTGAATAAATTATGGTATATGAATGTTATGGAATATTATTGTTCTGTAAGAAATGACCAGCAGGATGATTTCAGAGAGGCCTGGAGAGACTTGCATGAACTGATGCTGAGTGAAATGAGCAGAACCAGGAGATCATTATATACATGGCAACAACAATATTACATGATGATCAATTCTGATGGACATGGCTCTCTGCAACAATGAGATGTTTCAAACAAGTTCCAGCTGCTCAGTGATGAACAAAACCATGTACACGCAGGGGGAGGCCTGTGGGATCTGAGTGTGGACCACAACATAGCATTTTCATGCTCTCTATTGATGTTTGCTTGCATTATGTGTTCCTTCTCAGATTTTTTTTCTTTCCTGTACAGCAAGATAACTATAAATATATATTCACATATTTGATCTGTCAAATATTTTAACATAATTAACATGTATCAGACTTCCTGCCATCTAGGGGAGGGATGGGGGGTAGGAGGGAAAAACTTGTAACAGAAAGCTTTGCAAGGGTCAATGTTGAAAAATTACCTATGCATATGTTTTGCAAATAAAAAACTTTAATTAAAAAAATTAAAAAATAAAAAGCAGGTCTTGGAGTCAGGAAGAATCAATTTAAGGTTATCTCTGACTCATCCTGGCTGGTATTTTAGGTCTGGGTTTCTTGAACTTTTTCCCCTCAAGACCTCTTTTCACCTGAGAAATATTTATAAGACCCTGGGTATATAGGTATATAAAATAGGTATATTAATCGAACAATTACTGACAATAAATCAAAATTTCTCTATCCCCATATTCAGTTACGCACTGAATGGGAGGTCACAGCCCACAGTTTAAGAAGCTGTATTCTAGGTGAGTCTCTGAGAACACAAATTGCACAGAAGACTGACCTACACTGGTAGAGGGAGTTTCCTCATCTCAGAATTCTCCACATTAGTGAAATCACAAGTCTAGGCCCTATCTCTCTCCTATTGCTGTATATGTTAAATGGCTTAGTAGGATGTAAGCTCCTTGAGGGCAGGAAAAGTTTGGTTTTTGTGTTTGTATACTGTTGCCAAATATAGCATCTGAAACATAGGAGGGGTCTAATAAACATTTACCGAATTTTCAGGATGCTCTTGAAGAAATTTCTTTTCTTTAATGGATTGGACTATATAACCAAGCAAGTCCCTTTCAGCGCTGAGATTTGATGACCGGGGAATTGCACAGAAATCCAACCAGCTGTCTTTGGTTCTAGAAGCTAGAACTCTCCAGTCCCTTTCCTTCCACAACAGCTAACATTTATAAAGTGTTTTAAGGTCAGCAAAGCACTGTGTAAATATCACCTCACATCAACCTTCGAACAACTCTGGGAGGTAGGTGCTGTCATTAGCCTCATTTTTACAGGTGGGGAAACTGAGGCAAATAAAGGGCAGGTGACTTCCCTACAAACACAGCTAGTCTGATGAGACTCATTAGAACTCGGGACCTGCTGATACCCACTCCAGCCTCTGTCCCCTGCGCTCCCTAGCGCTCCCAGGGACCAGCTCGTTGCAGCTCAAGCATACTGCTCACCAGCAGATCAGCCACCAGGGTTTTTGGTGTGTGCTTGGTTGTTTTTGGCTGGAGCCCTTAACAAAGAACTCCCGCGATCTGTGACGCGAGAGGGAGCATCCACGCTGATGAGTCGGAAGTCTTTTATGCAGGTATAATTAAGATAATAATAACAATACTGTTGATAATTAATAATGATCATCACAGAGTCTAAAATGCAGCAGAATCTTACCTGTCCTTTGTACCCTCTAGGACTTCGCGCATCACCTGTGTGCCTTTGTCTCCCCCTACAGGGTCACTCTGCAAAAGAGATGGCTTCCAGGAGGCTAGGAGGGAGAGGGAAGAAAACCACAGAAGGGGAGTTGGAAGGGATCGCCCATTCCGGGAGTCCTTAGCCTTTTGTATCACGTGTGCTTTGGCCGTCTGGTAAAACCTATGGGCCCTCCTGTGAGTAATGTTTTAAAATTTGTTAAAATAAAATACGTAGAATCACAAAGGAAACCAATTCTATTGAACTGCAGTTATCAAAAATGTTTTAAAATAAGTTCACAGGCCACAGATTGAAAACCCCCACTCTAGTCAACCCTCTCATTTACAGAGGAGGAAACTGAGGCGCCAAGAAGTGAAACAAGTCGTCACACTGAGCGGCTGCCAATCCAGTTCCAAAGGATTGGAGCCCAAGCTTCCGACTCGCAGGGGGACGCCCTCTAGAGGCAAGGGGCCTTCCAACCACCCATCCTTGGAACACGACAAGGCCAGACCTTTCCTGAGGGCTCTGAGGGGGTGAGCCTTGGCCAATAAAGAAGTCCACATCACTCACTGGTTTACCAAAAAGAGGTAGAGTGGGATCCTCCAACCCCCCCCCAGAAGGCAAGATGGCAGCCCACGCTCCTTAGAAGCACAGATCCTTAAGTAACTGTAAGGCCTAGAGCAGATCAGCTCAGAGGGGAAGGGGAGCGGAAGCAGCAGGGGGACCCTGGGAAAAACTACCGAGCCCGCGATATCTCGGGAAGGGTTCCAGCCCTAACCTTCCCTCCTGGCAAGGCCGGCGTGAGGGAAACATTGTAGCCTCCGAGAAGCCTCATAGAAATACCAGCTCTTCTTCCGCTCACTAAGGATTACTGTCACATACTCACGCAGTAGTGGATTCTCAGATCACGACCCGCTAGAATTTAGGTGGCAGCTGCGGCAAAAGGGGAAGAGCCGGCTCTGGAGCAAAGTGAGCTGGGCTCAAACCCTAACTTTCTTCTTACTCAATGTGGATCTTAGGTACGTTGCTTCCCTTCTTGGCTTCAGTCCCCTACTCATAAAACAAAAGAATTGGACTAGGTCTCAGGTTCTTACTTTGGGGTCTAAAAACTTGTTTTTTTATTTTAATAACTGCATTTCTATGTAACTGGGCTTCCTTTGTGGTAGTATGATTTTATTTTATGTATTTTAAAATATTATACTAAGAAGGTACCCATGGATTTCACCAGACTGACAACAGGAGTTCCTGACACAAAAGTGTTTAAGAATCTCTAGAATAGATGATCTCTAAGCTCTTTTCTCATTCTATATCCTATGATTAAGAGAGCTGGGAACTTAGAACACAGAATGTTAGAGCTGGGATGGGCCTTAGAACACAGAATATTGGAGATGGGATGGGCCTTAGAATTTTATCAATCAAAGGAAAGAAAATGTGAGAAACTATCACAGACAAATTTCCTATCTTAAGGACAAAGAAATTGGAGAAACTGAGTCTGCATTTTCTACTTAAATGAAAATTGTTCTTTTTTGAATCCCTCTGCTCCTCAAGGGCTCCCTTTATTACTCTACAGAGTTTTCAGAGTCTTCAGAGCATCAAGTCAAGAATAACATAGGTATAGAGGATTGTGCAGGTCTCACAAAATGAGAATAAGGGAGAGGCTATCACTAGGACCAATATTAGCTGTCTTATTAGATATATATATTTTTTTGCTTTTTTTTTGCTGAGGCAATTGGGGTTAAGTGACTTGCCCAGGGTCACACAGCTGTTATGTGTCTGAGACCAGATTTGAACTCAGGTCCTCCTGACTTCAGGGCTGGTGCTCTATCCACTGTGCCACCTATAATATATTAGACATATATTATTATATAGCATGCCAGATTCTTTTTGGACAGAGCAAATTGTCTAAATCAGGGGAACACTATGGATTAAGTATACCTCTATTTCAGCAAGATATTTGACAAAGTATCTCACCATAGTCTTATGTTGTTGTCTTTGTTCATCCTTCATTTTCTTTTTTTTTCTTTTTTTTTTTTTGCTTTTTTTTTGCTGAGGCAAATGGGGTTAAGTGACTTGCCCAGGGTCACACAGCTAGGGAATGTTAAGTGTCTGAGACCAGATTTGAACCCAGGTCCTCCTGACTTCAGGGCTGGTGCTCTATCCACTGTGCCACCTAGCTGCCCCATCCTTCATTTTCAAAGAGGACCAATGATACTGGGATGTTGAGCTAAATAGTGGAGAGGTGATGCTATTGACTTGCTCATGATTTAGCTTTAAGTGAGGCAGAATTGTGTGAAGTCATCAGCCTCACTCTTTCTTCCAGAATCACTGACATCCAATGGCAGGACAAGAGTCAAGATGGCTGCAATGGTCCAGGATGCTGTGGAAGATCTTGGCACAGTCTTATGTATAATTGAGAGAAATGTGGGCTAGATATTAGCTCAGCTAGATGGATTCTCAACTCAGTGAATGATTGAATCCCCAATGGTTAGTGGATCATTGTCAACTTGGAGGAACTTCTCTAGAGAAGACTCTGGGGAAGTCAGTCAATCACTGCCTCAGTTTCCTTATTTGTAAAATGAGAATAATAACAATCCTTACCTCTCAAGGTTGTTTTAGGAATCAAATGAGATAATAATTATAGAGTTTAGCACTGTGGCACATAAAAAGTACTCTACGTGTTATTAGTAGTAATACCCTTTGACTATTTCTATAAATTCCATTCACATTAATAGGCCAAGTCTCCAGAAAGCAGCTGACTCTACCATGGCTCTAGAATGAACCTCTCCTGAGTGTCCACTGGTGTGATCACCATCAACCGTCAAGCAATTGATTCTATTAGCTTTTAGAAAAAAGTGTTTATTGGGGTGGAGCCATGGTGGCGGAGATCAGACAGGAGTCTCTGTAACCTCCTTTAACCTCCCCTCAAACCAACAAAATATGAAGCCTCTAGACTGATTCT
>JAJPUD010000168.1:503175-588046 GCA_023553655.1 Myrmecobius fasciatus | reverse complement strand
AAGGAAGGAAGGAAGGAAGGAAGGAAGGAAGGAAGGAAGGAAGGAAGGAAGGAAGGAAGAAAAGGAAGAAGAGAATTGAGGAAAAGCATGGAGGGAGAAAAGAAAGTATGGAGAGACTGAAATTAAAAAATAGCAAAAATGAAATAAATAAAAGAAAACAGAGGAAAAATAAAAAATATATCATACAATAGATAACTGAGATTCTATAGATCTTTACATCTTAAGATATTTGGTCTAACCTATATTGCACTCTATAACCTCCATCTGAAGGTTAGGTGGGGGACCCAGTCCTTCCTGGGGAAGGGAGGAAAGGAGGAAGAGAGGAAGGAAGGAAAGAAAGAAAGAAAGAAGAGAGAAAGGGAGGTAGGGAGGGAAGGAGAGGTGGAGAGAGGGAGAAAAAAGGAAGGAAATGAAAAAAGAGATGAGAGAAAAGAAAATGAGAAAAACAGAAAAGAAGCCAGAGAAACTGAAAAAGAACTAGGAGAAAAGGAAAGGGGGGAAAAACAGTTAGCATTGGATAAAAGTTTGAAGTGAAAGGCATTTGGCAACCTCATATAGCCTGTGAAATGATATTAACATTTGATTATTGTAAGGTGAGCTTTTTAAAACGGAATTTTAAATGTTAGCCTGCTGTTCCAGAGCACAAAACCTTTAATTTTATGCAAATGAACAGCGAGGAGCTGGGCGCTTAATGTAAACGAACACTTTCTTTGTAGGAGAGGGTGGAAGAGAGAAAAAAAATTCCCCAGGATTCTTTAATTGCTGTCTGAAATTATGTAAATCCCCCCGCCAGGCAGAACACAATTATCCCGTGGCCCTCTCTGCCAGCGCGCTAATGTCTAACAAAATATCGGTGGGTGACATTTAGACGAGGTAATGCAAATGAGAATTAATTTTTTTCCAAGACAAAGGGCAGCGAAAAGATCACCTCATCCATATACAGGAGAGGGGAGAAACACAACAACCCTGGCTTGAGGGTGGGAGGCAGGAGCCAGAGGGTCTGGAAGGTGTAGATGGGCATAGGTTGGTGCTGGCAGCCAAGACTACTCCTTCTATCCGGCTCCTCTGTTTCTAACCCTAATAGGATTATAGACTGTTAGTGCTGAAAGGGACTTCAGAGATCTCTAAGTTCAACAGTCTCATTCTATAAGGGAATAAACTGAGGTCCACCAGGGAACAGAACTTGACTAAGGTCATACAGCTAGCAACTAGTGCTGCTGAGGTTAGAATCTAGGTTTTCTGAATTCAGTTCTGTGGTCCTTGAGTTATACCACAGTGTTTTAGAAAAGCCAATGTATTCTCTTACAACAATTCCAGCCAGTGAAGTCTGGAGTCCTTGAGTGCAGCCTACAAGATGCTTCAAACAAAAGATGCGGATTTTATTATTTTTTGTTTTATTAACATAAAAGTTGTAAAAAAATTGTTGTATATATTTAAAAGAAGAAAAAAAACAGTAAAAAAAGTTCCCATTGATTTTTGAAAAATAATTTAACTAAGATATCTCCTCAGGTTCTGAAGAGATGAGAGGTTCTACTAGTGTAGAACATTGCTTATAAATGTAGATATACATATAGATTTTACTGATTTCATTTCTCTTTTCCTTCATTAAAAACACTTTTTTTAAAGAGGTAGTTCTTTGGAAGGAGATGGAGAGGGATAAGGGGGAAATCCAGGTAGTAAACAAAAAAATTAATAAAAATTTTTATTTAAAAAAGAAAAAAAAATAACTCCTCAATCCTACCATTTTACATAGGAGTTTAGAGAAGGAAAGGGTTTAGAACATAGAATGCCAGCATACTGAACTTAAAATATTAAAGAATGCTCATAGAAAGGTGATCTTAAAACTTAAGAGTGTTAGAGCTGTAAGAGATCTAAGAGGTCACATAGCCCAGCCCATGGTTAAATAGGCCTTTAAGATATAGAGTACAGAAATTAGGCTTGGAAGGAGCCTTGGGAAATATAATATTAAAACACAGAACTAAGATGTTAGAATTGGAAGGGACTGTAAAAATCTCTTGGTTTCAGAATCATACAATGTCAGAAGTAGAATGTACATTACAGGCCAATGGGTTGGCCGGAGACCTGAACAAAAACCCTTTCTGTAATAGTCCTGACAAATGGTCATCCAGCCTTTAGTTAAAGAACTCCAGTAAGTTCTCTTGATTGAAGGGAAGGGGGAAAAGTGGGAAAAAACAAATTTACATGATAACTTTATTCTATATTTAAAAGGAATAACATGTTGTACATAATAGATTTGCAGCTTCATATGCAATCCTATTTTTTTATTATACTATATTAAGGAAATGCTTGCTTTTTCCATAAATTAAAATTCAAATAAATAAAAATTAAAACAATAAAATTAAACTGAAATAAGAAAAAAAGATCTCTAGATCTCCACTATTCCTTAAGGCAGCCCATTCCCCTTTTGAATAATTCTAATTCTTAGGAAGTTTTCCCCCATAAATCAAATCTAAATGTGCCTTTCTGAAACTTTCACCCATTGTTCCTAATTCTATACTGGGTTCCAAATAAAACAAGTTTAGCCTTCTCTTATGCATTCCTTAAGATTCTTAAAGATACCCATCCTGCCCCAGTCATACTTTCAGAGTCTTCTCAAACTAAATATTTCACATAGCCTGAGTCAATCACATTATCTTTTTTTTTTGCTTTCTAGTTTAACCACTGATTCATACTGAATGTGCAGTATCTTTAAAAGACCAGATCCTTTTCAAATGAACTGATATCTAATTATTTCTTCTCCCTCACCCTTTATTTGAGAAGCTGATTTTTTGAATTAAGTATATGATTTTGCATTTTTCTATCAAATTTCATCTTATTAGAATTAGTCTGTTATTCTAATCTGTTGAGATGTTTTTGTAGTCTTACCCTATCACCACACATTTGGGCTACCCCTCTCACATTCCTGTCAGTTATAAAAATTGACAAACCTTCAATCTATTTACACTTTCATACAAGTCATTGAAAAATGTTGGGCATTCCACTGCAGATCTTGCTCCAAAAATTAAGGTTGCTTTCTTCATCTGTGACAACAGGACAGGCATTAAGCTGACCTAATCCATCTAATCAATGGCAGGAATTGTTTCATTCTTGTTTTTTGTGCACTCATAGTCTAGCACAGTGCCTTGCATATGATAGGTGCTTAATAAATGTTTGAATATATATATATATGTATATATATGTGTGTATATATGTATGTGTATGTATGTATATGTATATATATGTGTGTGTGTGTGTGTGTGTGTGTGTGTTGCTGAGGCAGTTGGAGTTAAGTGTCTTGCCCAGGGTCATACAGCTAGGACATGTTAAGTGTCTGAGGTCACATTTGAACTCAGATCCCCCTGACTTCAGGGCTGGTGCTCTAAGCACTGCACCACCTACCTGCCCCTTGTTGAATATAATTAAATGGCACTATCACTTAGCTTATGTCTTTGTTTTGTTCCCAAAGGTGATTGTTTGACTTTCAGTGGCTACTTTCCTTTTTAAAAGATCTTAAGCCATTCTTTCAATGTTATGTATGAGAATAATGCTCCAAGTGGTGTCAAATTCAATGACTTATAATTTGCACACTCTATTCCCTGGGGGAACTTGATGGCACAATAGGGAGGTCACTGGACCTAGAATCAGGAAACCATGAGTTCAAATCCTGGCTCAGACACTTACTGGCTGTGTGACCTTGGGCAAGTCTCTTGACTTCTCTAAGTCCCAGTTTCCCCAACTGTAAAATTGACTCAATAACAGTACCTACCTTATGGGGTTGTTGGGAAGATCAAATGAGATAATATATATAAAGTACTTTGTAAAGAGTTAAATAAATGCTTTGAAAACCAAGAAAATATTTTTCCTCTTTATATATATATACATATATATATATACATATATATATATATACTATGATATCTTTCCAATTTTCTCTGAAATTTTAGGTGTATTTGACTATAGTTCTGCAATCACATTTGATAATTCTTTCACTACTATACTGGCTTGAGCACTTGGATTTATCAAGGGAAACACAGACCTCTCAATTTTCTCTTATATTGGGTTTTAATCCCTTATTAACCATCTATATTCTAAATTCAAAGGGCAGCTAGATGGCACAAGGGATAAAACCCTGTGCCTGGAGTCAGGAAGACCTGAATTCAAATCCAGCTTTGTTATGTAACCCTGTGCAAGTCATTTAACTCTGCTTGCCTCAGTTTCCTCAACTGTAAAATGAACTGGAAAAGGCAATGACAAATCATTTCAGTATCTTTACCAGGAAAACTCTAAAATGGAGTTATGAAGAGTCAGTCACAAAAACGTGGACACAAATGAATAAGAAAACCCTAAGTTCAAAGTCCAATTTTATAGGATCTTACCTGAAATAAAAGTATTTTTTTTTGTCAGAACAGTCACAATAGTTTAATCAATCAATCAACAAGCTTCTATTAAGTGTTAGTCCTACAGCAGACATTGTGATAAGCACTAAATATAAAAATAGTCCTTGACCAAAACAGTCCTTGACCACTCTCTAGGAAACAACATTGCACATACAAATACAAAATAACTGCAAAGGATTGTTGGGGAGAGACATTAGCCACTGGAGGTAGGGAGAGTCAGGAAAGTCCTCAGGAAGGAGGTGGTTTTTGGCAGAAGCTGGAGTACATCTCAGGCACCGGGGAACCTCTGCGGGGACGTACTGAGAGGCAGAAGTGAGAAGGGAATGTATTCTAGGCCTGCGCAAAAACAAAGAGACTGAAGGTAGGCTATCTTGTGGGAAGAAAAGCAGGAAAGCCTACTATAGAGTACCTGAAGGGGAGCAATGTATGATAAGGTTGGAAAGCTTGTGCAGAGCTTTAAAGGAGCTTGAATTTGACCCCCAGGCAAGAGAGAACTCCTGGGACTCATTGAGGAGAGGAGGCCTGGGATCTCTCTGGCTTGGGCAGCGGTGTGGAGGCCGGACTGAGGCAGGGAGGCCGCACAGGAGGCTATGGGAAGGAGTGAGGAGGGTCTCACTGAAATGGTGACGAGGGAGACGTACTGAGAAGCAACGTTGGGGAAAGAAGTCTTAGCTAACAATGAGGTCAGAAGTCAGTGAGAGGAGAGAAAGTGGAGGCGAGGAGAGAAAGAAGACGGCTTTATTCCCTAGGAGCTTGGCTGTGAAAGGGAAGAGAGATGTTGATAGAAGCACATCGCTGAAGAAAAGCCAATGATTCTACGACGAGTTCTACTAGACTCTGGGCAACACGCTCAGCCACGAGGTGGGCACGTTGCTCCTCCCTCAGAAGTTCAAGAACTGTTTGGAAAGAAGTTTCCTTACACCCACCGGCCGGCTCTCCTCGACTCGATGCCCCGGGCTTCTCCTCAGCATCTTTTTATAATTCTGTAATTACAGCCGGACATCGTCTGCCAGTGGAAGAATTGACCCTTGACAGTGGCTAATCCTGCGTACTCCCACCTTGGATTTCCTTCTCTTTCATTTTCCAAACCAAATCTGCCTCGCCGAACAGCCGCAGGCAAGTGCTGCAGCCGTGGGAACCTGCCGAAGGTGCCCAGAGCCAACTCGGCAAGCCCCGGGGTTACGGGCGGCTGTAGGAGAGCTTTTGAAGAGGACAGAAGGGTGTAAGGGAAGAGGGGCTAGCTTTGGAATTAGAAAATGGGTTCCAGCCCTGTGTGACGCGGGCTAGCGGTGGGAGCGCATCACTCACTCTCCAAGTTTCCTCATCTAGAAAAGGGGGTAACAATCCTAGCTCCCAGAGCGGTTAGGGGAAGGACTTAGGGTGTTCTTGAAATGCAAGTCTTCATCAGTTTGACTAGAGGGAGGTGTCCTGCGGTATTGCACTGGCTATCTAGAAGGCAAGCATGTGCTTTGTGTCTTTCTTATAATAATATATAATAAGGTTGTATATAAGGGAGACCCTGGCCCAGGACCGCCCCCCATGGTGGGGTCATCAGAGAAGGTGCCGGGCTCTGTGAGCAAAGCAGAATGGCATGAGCCCAGAAGAAACACAAAGTCGGAGAATCCACCCCAAATGTTCATAGGGACTGTTTGTGTCCCACCTGTGGCAGGGCATTCCGAGCTGCTGTCGTCAGACACTTTAACTTGACTCTAATGTAGCGAGTCGTTTTTGTTCTCTTCAGGAACCCTGGGCAGCCACCACTGAGGTCTTTCCTCAATGCCATTGGTTAGATGGACTGGCGGTTTCCCCTTAACAACGGGCAGGGACCATGTCTTGTCTTTTATATCAACGTGGATTATAATACCTCTGACGTCTGTGGGAACAAATTGCTCTCCTCCGCCCCTTCTGCTGGGGATGCCTTCACATACTTGGGGCACACACCTCCGTAATCCACTGATAGGTTTTACATCTCTTGGTTACCCTTGACCCCTTCCCTAATTCACTAATAGGTTTTACATCCCTTGGTTACCCTTGACCCCAACTTCACGGTGTCATTGGTTTTCTCTGAGTACAAAGGACGAACAATACCATTTGAATTCTTTTTCTTCATTCACACTCCACTTCTATAGTTCAGAATCTCATCCCTTTTCACCTAAACTATTGAGGAAGCCTCCCTTTACCAGTTGACAAAATACCTCTCCCAAAGCCCAGATCTGATCATATCATGGCCCTGACTGAAGATCTTCAATATCTCCCTTTTCTCCTATGCAACAAAATACAAATCTCTTTGCCCTCCATTATCTGTCTCTAACCTGCCAATTCAGTCTTATTTTCCTCCAATCCTCTCTACACTCAGGGTCCCTGTCAAATTGAATAACTCATGATTCCCCAAGTTTGTTTTGCCCTCTCCCAACTCATGCATATATCTGAAATCCCCTCCCTCTCTCATCTCAACCTATTGAATTCTTCTGTTCCTTCAAGGTCAAGTTCTGATACCTTCCCTGAATTCCCTATATAGAAATGATGTTTCTATACTCAAATCTCTTGGGATGTTATGTTTGACCCTTCTTTAGCCAATTCTATTTTAATTTAAAATGTAGATATCCTTCTTTCTAAGTCTCCACATATAGTAAAGACCAGTACTTTTTTCATGGAGACTCAAAACCTAACACCCCTGAGACCATTATAAGAAGCTTTTATTCAGTCTGGCATTGTTGCAAGGACAGAATCCCAGTATTGTTGTTGTTGTTTAATTTTTAAAGCAAGAGGCATCCTGATGTGATAAAAGAGTGATGTTCTTAGAGTCAACTGAACAGTGTTTAATGTTGAACAAGTCACTTCACAGTAATAGCTAACTTGCAGATCTAGTGCTTTAACAACTACAAAGTACTTTACTCAGGCAACCTGGGAAGTAGGTACTGAAGGCCTTAATACCTGAATTTTTCAAATGATAAAACTAAATGAAAGTGAGGTTGCATGACATTGCTATAGTATAGAATTGGTAGGTTGAGAGCAAACCCTTCTTCTGGCCTCCAAGTCTAGTATTCTTTCCCTTATACCATAATCCCTTTCTGAGTTGTAATTTCTTCCTTTTCAAAATGGAGATAATAAAACCTGGTACTAATTAGCTCACAAAGTTGTTGTGAGAATCATATAAGGATTTGTACATAAAATACTCTGTGTGAGCTACATTTCCTAGCCCAAACTTGTGATTTCAACACTATAGGCAACCACCCATATAAATTCCCTTCACCAATAAAGAACAGCAACTCACCTATAATTTAATCTTTTGAGAATTGCCTAGGATGCAGAGCTTAAGGGACTTGCAGTATCAGAGGCAGAATTTGAACTCAGGCTCTCTAGTCAAGGCTGCCTGACTATTCACTATTAATCTGCCTTTTATAAGCTACATAATATTAACTATGATTGTTAAGAAACTGCAAGTCTGGGACCTCTCAGAAGGCCTTTTCTTTTCTATACTTTAGAAAACTTTGCACAAAGTATGTAGTTAATTGGTGTTTCATGAATATACTTTGCCCCAAATAAAGCATATTTTGATTTAATTGAAGCAAATAGCTCTTATTATTGCTATATGGTTACAAAAACTGTAATCAATGGGATCAAAAGTCTCCTTTTTGAGTTATAATAAAATCAGAAATCCATCTTTGCTCCTATCATTGTATAGTCATTATCTTTTATACATTTATACATTATCTGTATATCATTATCTTTTAATATCTCCTCTATTGCCTTCTTTAATATCTTCTCTATTGTCTTGTGGTATCATGCCAACAAAACTCTCCCCATAGAATATAATTTCTTAAGGATTCTGCTAAGGTGGAAATACTGGTAAAGAACAGCAACAATTCTCTGAGATTAGCCAGTTAAACATAAGAGAAATTTGTTATCACAAGGGTGGATCCACAAAGAGATGGACTTTTTTTAATCTATTGCAACTCAAAATGATCCTAGGAGGTGGAGTTATCATTATCCCCATTTTACAGATGATAAAATCAAAGTGTACAGAGGGTAGGTAGCTGATTTGCCCAGGGTCACATAGATACTAAATGTTTACT
Organism: Myrmecobius fasciatus; assembly: GCA_023553655.1. Lineage (NCBI taxonomy): Eukaryota > Metazoa > Chordata > Mammalia > Dasyuromorphia > Myrmecobiidae > Myrmecobius > Myrmecobius fasciatus. Next base: position 579,573 of record JAJPUD010000168.1, on the reverse strand, counting down.
TCGAAATTTGAACTCATATCATCCAAACTCCAATTCTAACCCTCTATCCATTGTACTGAAATCTTTCATTGCAACTTCTGCTTGAAAAATCTCAACCATCCTCAATGAAAATAGCCCTAGAATACTTAGAAATTGTGATTCTTCCTGCCACTCTTAAGTCTTCTCTTTTCTGTACTAATGATCTGCACCTTCTCTGACAGTCCTCATGCCTAGGTGCCATGATGTCAATTAATAAAGAGTGGATTTTAAGCCTATGAAACCATGTATCATTGAAGTACAAATTTTATTATCATTTTTGGTCACATTATTTAATCATAAATCCAATAGTTCAATTCAAAGATCATATAATAAGAGACAGTATGATGTTATGGATGTGATGGATGGAGAGCTAAGTCATAGTTTCAGGAAGTTCTGGGTTCAGGTCCTTTTTCTGACCCATATTGGCTGTGTGAACCTAAACAAGCCAAGTTAACTTCTCAGTTCAATTCTGATCTGCACTTGTAGAGAGTGTTTTCTCATTGGAAGCTCCCTACTTCAATGAAATTACAAGTCTATCACCCCAGTGCAATACATAAATATTTAAATATGATTTAATTCAACAAAGGCTTATTAAGTACCTACTATAGGCAAGCTATGTACATGATTCAGTGTGCCAAAAAAATAGACACAATACAAATCCTGCCCTCAAAGTGCTGACATTATAATTGGGGAAAGGACAGGTGGACCAAGAAATATGATCCCTGAAAGAGGGAGATAACAGAAGTCCAGGCCAGTGTGGGAAAAGTATAGGTCTTTTGAAGCAAGAAATTCTCCCAGAGTAACCTGTCCATCGAAAACTTTCAAATCTACAAGAAGCTGATGGCTGGAAAGGTACTGCTCTAATCGATTAAATACCTTTCCCTTAAAGATTCAAGTAAATGGCTTTTCCCACTAATCTCAGCACTTCCCACTTTTCTAGCTCTCTCTAGGAAGAATATGATGTCCTCTCTGCTTGTGGATTCAGAAAGACCTGATCATGATGCTATCAAAGCTGCAGTCAGCAGGGTTCTAGCAAATATTTAACAACTGACTTTCTGGGAGTGGGAAGGAATGTGCTGGACATATTTTTAAGCTTAATCTGCATTATTAATATAATTTTTTGCTTTGTTATTGCTGTTGTTCAGTTCCATCCAACTCTTTGTGACTTCATTTTAGCATTTTCTTACAAAGATATTGAAGGGATTTACATTTACTTCTGAAGTTCATTTTTACAGATGAGGAAACTGAGGCAAATAGGATTAAATGACTTGCTCAGTATCACACAGCTAATAAGTCTCTCAGGTTGGATTTAAACTCAAATCTTTTTGACTCCAGGTCAGGTGCTCTATCTACTGTGCTGTCCCAGCTGCTCTGAAGCAATTTCCCTTGGGAAGAATTCACTATTCACCCAGGTCTTCTCTGCATGACAGGTGGGGACACTGATCAGTATACTGACAAGGAACTGTCTTAAATCTAAATCAGTAGTGTAAAACTCAGGTAGTACTGGATCCCCGAAGCCCACATGTTGACCTGGAAAATCACAAATTGACATCATCTATGTTGCATTGTATTTTTATTTTGTTAAATATTTCCCAATTACATTTTGTTCAGCTAGCACACAAAAGTTTTGCTAGTTAGTCTGACACTTAGACAATCACCAAAATAAAAAATCAAGCCTGATGTGTAATGCTGGGTTTCCAAAGTCCAATAGCTCAAACTGAGAATTTCACCATTGGCTCTCTCATAGGAGCTGGCTCCAGCCCACTCCTGGTTGCAGCAGATTGGATTCCTGCTCTCTGACTCCCCCTATTCCCCAAGTCCACTTCTCAGCACCACACAACCCATGCTTATTGGGCAACAGCAAGCTATCACAACGGAGCTGGAATGGACCTTGGAACACAGAATTTCCAGTCTCCAATGGACTTTAGAATCCAGGATTTTAGAATATGGGATTTCAGAGCCAGAAGTGACTTGTGAGATCTTGGCAGTATCGCTTTCTGCCTCTGACACTTAGTTTTCTTGTCCTAAGTCCTTGGACTGAATGGATTCTTTGGTCCTTTCCAAATCTATGATCCAATGAACCCTCTCATTTTAATTGTGAGGAAACTGAGGCTCTGAGAAATTGCATATTTTTCTCAAATTCACAGACCATCATTTTTCTTTTTACTATTCAATCAACAAGCATTTTTTAAACATCTCCTGTGTATTCTGTACTGTGTATACGAAGACAAAAGTGAAAGTTTCTAACCTCAACAAGCTTATAACCTAGTGAGAAGAGACAACCTATAGAAGTGTAAATACAAAATAAGGACAAGAAAATTAGGAGAGGGGAGGTACTAGGAGATGGGAAAGGTAAGAAAAGGCTTCCTGTAGGAGGCGGAACTTGAGCTGAGCCTTTTAGGAAGTTCGGGTTTCAAAGAGACAAAGATGAGGAAGGATTGTGGGGACAGCCAGGGCAAAGGCAAAGAAACTGGGGAAAGGGCACCGTGTGCAAAGAACTATAAGGAAGCGAGGTTAGCTGAACCAAGTGTGTGTGGAAGGGAATCATCTGTAGTAAGGCTGGAAAGGCATGAGAGAGCCAAGCTGAATCTTATATTTGTTTTAGGGGCTTGGGGCCTATCTCACCCAGGCCATTCACAGGCCCCTTACTGATTAATCAGCAAGCTTTAAGCCGGTTCTCACCTCAGGCCACTTGGTGGCCCTCTGCTCCCAGGAGTTCACCATCTTGGTTGGAGACACTGAAGGCACCATGCTTCAGTGCAGCTCAGAATGCCCAGCCTTAGGTGATCCCCCGATTTTCCAGCACCAGGGACCGGGGTGTGAGGGGTGCTTTCACTCCTAGCTGTGAAGGGTTTTAAACATTTGATTCTAAAAGGTACTAGGGAGCCACTGGAATTTAACAAGCAGGGAAGTAACAGAATTCAAAGAGTGCTTTAGGAAAATCCCTCTGACAGCCCTGTAGAGGACGAATTAGAATAGTGAGAGACTTCCGACCCACTCAATACATTTTCAGTATAATTATATTTCCTTCTCCCCACTAACTCTCCCATTCCTTTCACCCCCTAACAGATATGAACAGGGACAGCTTGCTGACTCCATGGAACCTGGAGGAAAAGGCACAGTAAGCTCCAGCTTTAAGCAGTCTAAGAACTCTTGGCCCTGCCCCAAGGAAGCCTTCCTCAGACACTCACAGCTTCATAGACCCTCTGCCCTTCCTACTTGCTTCCTTAATAAACCACATAATCAGGCAGCTAGGTGGTGCAGTGGATAGAGCACCAGCCCTGAAGTCAGGAGGACCTGAGTTCAAATGTGATCTCAGACACTTAACATTCCCTAGCTATGTGACCCTGGGCAAGTCACTTAACCCCAATTGCCTCAGCAAAAAATAAACAAATTAATAAATCACATAATCTCTCTGGGTCTCAGTTACCTCATTTGTCAAGTGAGGAAGATTTCAGTGTAATAGAGAGATTTCCTGGTCTTACAGAATGAAAAAAGGGGTTTAGATTTAAGTAAATTCTGACTGTGATAGGTGCTATCTGAATGACCTTGGTCAAGTCACATTGCCCAGGTGAAGGCAGTGTCCAATAGTGGGGAAAACACCGGATTTGAAGTTGGAGGTCTTGTTTCTCTTGCTTAACAATTGTGTGACCGTGAATAGAAATCAATTAAATCTCTTGGTTACTCTCTATAAAATGAGAGGTTGACCCAAGGAACACAAAGGAAGCTTCCAACCCTAGAACCCAGATGCTAAAACTGCAGTCTCAACTTCCTTATCTGTAGAATAAAGATACAAATAATTACACTACCTACTTGATTGAAGTAGGTAGGTGCCCTCAGGTCCCTTGAAAATAAAATGCAGGAGTTAATATATGCACTGAGGGGTTAACTGGGACTGGCCCAAAGTGCCTAGTGGTACCTTTTCCACAAGCAGGATAAAAGGAGGAAAATAAAAGAATGAAAAAATGAAAGAAAAGAGAAGGATGAAAGACAAAAACCAAAAACACCAGGGTTGGGACTGGTGAGGTGATAAAGAAGGCTGGAAAGAATCTCACATCTTCCTTGTTCAGCTCAGCCCAGAGTCTGGTAGGGATTGAAGGGGAGCAGTTTGGGGAAGGGGAGAGGGAAGCAAGAAGTCTGGGGTGAGGGTGCCCCCTGCAGTCAGAGACCTTCCAAGACCAGCCCCTCCTGATACAAATGGGGCTGAAACGCTGGGGGTTCCAGAGCCCAGAGCCCAGACCCCATCGGAGTCCTTCGGACTCATTAACAGATTAATTGATATTTAATTGATTGGCCTGTCAGTGCAGGGCTGCTGCTGCACTGAGAACTGCTTAGACTATGGCAGAAATGTGTGAAGAACAATTAATGAAAATGCAAAGGAGCTAGGAGAGAGGAAAGGAAGGTCTCTCCAGAGAATTCCAGCCTGAACTCCCTACCTCCTCCTTTCTAGTTCCCTCCATCTCCAAGGCCATGGGATGACTTCTTTGTTCTGTTATACCACAACCCTGACCAGCTTTTTTCATGCTTCTCTTGAATACGTAGAGTAGAAACTCCTTGAGGGCAGGCTGGATGGGGCTTATCTCACTGTGACTTATCTATCTAGTTCACATACACAAACATACACACACACGTGTCTGTATGTACCTAGGTGCGCATGTATTCTTAGCTCCTGGGGATTTCACATGTTTGTGAAATAGAATTTGACTACAGGCAAGGCTTCAGAAAGTAATTCAGGGGTGCAGATTTTTTGAAACTAAGTGGAAACCCTCTCCCCTCCACCAACTTCTGGATCTATTCCCAGGCCCTTCGACTTATAGACAACTATAGGCAGGAGTGTGAATGTTGGGCACACTAGTTGTGTGGCCCTGGGCAAGCCGTTAACTATCTGACTGTCAGTATTCCCATCTCTAAAATGGACTGGCAATCTACAAGATACCTTCTAGTTCTAAATGTCCCCATACCATACATTTATTTACGTTAAATGTGTCTCACAGATTTCCAAAACCCTCTTGGTCATCTTGTCCACTACCTTGAAGGTACCCTACCTATCCCCCCCCACAAAACAGACCCTTCCAGGCACACGTATGATCACCTAGATCACAACCAGACCGCATACAGATAAATACCTAAAATGAGAGACGCTGAGAGATAGACATAGGTGGATTCACTTCAACAATCATTTATTGAACAAAAAAGCATTAATTTATTAATTCAACCAAATCCTATGGTAATAATAGTAATTCACATGGGTTTTTATTGCTTGCCTAACACCTCGAGCAGCCCCATTTCAGATTCCACAAAGCAGCTGTTACATAGAGGAAGCTGAATCACATGAAACACACTCAGAGAGACATGTAGAGACACGAACACAAACACAAATGCATCTCTGAGCTCAGGAAGATGCCCATGAAAGTTCCTATAGCAGCCACAATCCCCTGCATGCATATAGACTGAAATGTGCTGGTAAGTGTTTAACAACCAGCTAAATGGGGGAAAAATGTACTCACATACTCATGACACACTTTAAAGTTTAATCTGCATTATTAACATTTCCTCCATCACTTTCTTAAGTCAGAGCAATAAATCAAGCCTGATTTGTAGCATTTGCTGATTTCTGAAGTGTAAATATTCACAATGAAAATTTAACAATTGGCTCTTATGAGCCAATTAGAGCTGATTCCAGCAGGGCCCAGCATTCAGATACGCACAGATCCAAAATGCATAAGAAAATGCTGGTACTTCTATATGGGCACAAACACATACATACATACACAGGCAACCCTACCATAAAGTTGGGCCAACCCATTGCCCCTCTGTGGCAGGTCCAGGAGGGAGTCATTCCCATGGCAGAAGAGTCCCTAGTCCCCCAGACGAGGAGTAGGTGGTGTGGCTGGGAATGGTGCAGGCACTTATGCTTCTAGGTCAGCTCAGGTAGGGCAAGCTAACTGGGCAGCTACAGCCACCAGCTCCTCCAAGCTGGAGGAGGGAGGCTGAATCCCAGAGGGTAAAAATCGCCACTGTGGCTCTTTGGCAGCATCATGCTGTCCCCTGCTGACCACGACCACCTAGAGCCCCTGAGGTGTGCCCTTAATCCAGAATCCCTGGTTCCTTCTCCCTGGGTTTTTCCCCTTACTCGAGTCTCTGCAAAACAAAGAACTGTTTTTCCCTCCAGAAGCTATGCGCATCCCCAGGAACCTTTATGCTTCTGCCCAAAGTTCCTGCCTCCTTAACCCAGATTTGGTTTCTCCCCACCCACACCCAGATCCTCTGTCCTCTCACTTCAAGTCTGTATCACCCCCACCTCAAATAGGCTGCTTCCTCTCCTGGAAGAAACCTTGTAGCCTCCACCTTTGTTGCCCCATTTCTAACATCCGACTCCTTCAGGCCCTCGGAGTCTGTGTCCCTAAATCTTGTGTTTGCTGGTGTGTGTCCTGTACTCCCAGATTCTCTGTGCTCCTTATTCAGAATCTCTCCCTCCTCACTCAGTCTTGGTCTCCCACCCTAATCCCTGTCTCCCTGGGAAGTCTCTGTTCCTCCCTCAATGTCTGTGTCTCCCTCTCGGTCTCTTAACCCCCAGACTGCTTTTCTACCTCAGCTCAGCTGCCCCATCCAGAACCTGTTTCTTCACCCCACAGAGCCTCAATTTTTCCAGCCCAAGCTGATTTCCCCTTTTCCCAGCACTTCCCTCCATGATGAGTCTTCGTGTTCTCGTCTCTCCAACTAAAGACTGCCTTTGCTCATCCACTGTCCTCACCCTAAGTGCTTCCAACAGCCATGTTTTTTCTGTCCAGTGTCTGTGTCCCTACTACCTTAGATCTGTATTTCCCCAGACAGAACCCTTATCAGGAGTCTTTTGCTCAAAAGTGTTGTGTCCTCTTTCCAGAGTTGAGGGCCCTGTACTAGAGGCTGTCTTCCAAAACTCGTTACCCCACAAATCTGTGTCCCCAGGTAGCATGTTTGCCCCACACTTGTGGTCTACTATAGGCTGATCCCTGCTGTCTGCATCTGTGTCCCACGTGCTGCACCTGGAGTTGGTGCCCAGCCCCATCCAGAGCCCTGCCCCTCTACATAGAGATGATGATCTTTCAGACATGGTCCACATTACCTGGTCTCTTACCAGGTTCTTCCCCAGGGCACGCAATGTCTGTGTCATCTGAGCCTGCAATCTTTACTTCCCACTTTAAAAAGTCTTTCCCCTCACCTAAAAATCTGTGTGCCCTCCCACACACTGCCTGTGATTCCTACCCAAAGTCTGTATCTCCCCAGCCAGAGCCAGAGTTACCCTTATACCCTCACACCAGGTAAGATCAAAAGTTCCTCATGCATGGGCCAAGATCATGCTATTTCTTAATACATATCACTATAGAGATAATTTTATTCAGTAATCTTTTGATGATTAATATCTGACAAAGCACAAAAAAAGGTATCAAATAGTCACCAGAGGTGTCTGTCTGACATTGTTATAGAATATGTTAAAATCCCTGGGCCTCAGTTTCTCCATATATATAAAATTATAAGATTTGACCACATGGTCAAAGCTCTAAATCTCTGATCCTATTCTCAGTCAATTCAGTTCAACATATGCTTATTAGGTACCCACTACATATAATGCTCTGTGGTATGGTAGAAAGAGCACAGGGTAGGGCATCAGAAGCTCTGGAGTAAGATTCTAGCTCTGCAACTTACTACTGATCTAGAGCAAGTCCCATAATTAATCTTTCTGGGTCTCAGTTCCTTCATGTAAAAAATGAGGATCTTGAACAAGATGGCCTTTACATCCTCTTCCAATTCTAGATCTACAGTGGTATCTGTGAGGTATTAGAGACTCAAAGACTAAAAGGAAATAGTCCCTACTTTCAGCAAAGAGGAATTCCCTGCAGAGGTTGAGGCCCACTCTCTTCTTTCGGGATGATCATGTACTAATTGCATGAAGCCCCCTAAAATACAGAACCTCAAACTGGAAAAAATATAATGAATATTAAATTGCTTGCTTTCTTAAGAAGAAAGGAAAAGAGAAAAATTCTGGAACTCAGAATATTGAAAAAGAATATAAAAACTTATTTTACACATAGTTAAAATAACATTAAATATAATAATATAGAGCCTCTTTATTGAGATCCAATAGCTCTAACCACTTCCCCATCAAAGAGATTTAACTACCTAACAATCCATAAAAGAAAACCAAAGTGGATGAAACTTGCCTATTGTCCAGTATCTGACATGCTGTTGGACAGGCAGCCTGTTGAATTAATCCACCAGCACACACATCAGAACTACAACTAGATGATGAGTTTAGTCAAGAAATGAAAAGGAAACTGAGGGGAGCAAGCTGGATTTTAATTGTGAAATTGCATAGTACTTTCACATACATAAATATAAACACACACTCATACAAACAACAAGTTTGTATGTTTGTAATGCCAAACCATCTTTTTAAAATGCTAACATTTCCAGGTGTGGATATATAGACTGTGGATCATTTTTATGGCTAATTCCAGATGTTTTTACTTTCTTTGTATCCCCAGCATTTAGCATGGGCCTTGGATTTGGTAAGCATTTAATAATACTTACTGACTGTTGACTGAAATTAATACCATCCCCATTCCATTTTTACAGCCAAAAAATCCCGACCTGCCTCTTTGAGCCCCATATTTGTTTTTTTGTTAATAAAATATCTAAATGTAATTTTAGCTCACAATAATGACAAGCACAAGAGCCCATTACTATACTCTAGGTGAAAGGCTTCAATAAGAAGTTCAAGTCAAAAGAAAAAGATGTTGAAGAAGTGAAATTGATAAAACCTGGCAACTGATTGAATGTGGGGGTGAGCGTATAGAGTCCAGTCCAAGAGGGCTTCTAGTTTGTGAATCGGGATGTCTGGAAGAATGGTGGCACTCTCAAAAGAAAAAGGTTTTTTAGGAGGGGGGGTAGGTTTAAGTAAAAAGCTAATGAATTTTGTTTCAGAACATAAAGTTGGAGCTGTCCAGCAGGCAATTAGCAATTTCATGCTTAGAGGTCAGAAGTGAGGTGAGGATGAATATGAGGACTTGAATGTCACCTCATAATCTAACCCATGGGAACTGAAATTATCACTGAGAAAATGTATAGGGAAAGAAAAGAAGAAAACTCAGAATATCTCTGAAGGAAGACCTAGAAAAATCAAGTTCAATAGTAGGAAGAGCTGCACAAAATATTAGCATCATGAAAACCTAGGAAGGAATCTTTATACAATTATACAATTTTTATACATTGTAGACATTAGTCTACAATGTAAAATACTATAGAGAGACTAAAAAGAAAGAGGATTGAAAAAAAAATTTTGGCTTTCGCATTTTGAGAGGAATTTGGTGAGAACAGTGTTAGTTGAAAGGTAGATTTAAAAGCTAGATTGCAAGAAGATGAGCAGTGAATGAGAGATGATGAAATTAAGGTAATGATTGCAAAGAAAGAAAGAAGAAGACAGCTTGAAGGGATAGTAAGGTCAAATGAAGGGTTGGCTTTGCTCTTTGTTCTTAAGATCGAAAATGTTTATTTGTAGGCAGCACAGAAATTTAAAATGGAGAAGGAAAGGCTAAAAACTGTAGAAAGAAAATGGCAGAGAAAAGGCAGGGTAGGACTATCAAAGGAGCAAGTTCCTGGAAGACAGGGCAAAAGGTAGTGGCAGGGAGAGGAGGAAATGGGCCTTGGTTTTAGAAAACACTTCATCTTCCTAGTCTGGGGCAGAGGAAGAAAGAATAGGGGATGATACTGAGAGGATTTAAGGAGTAAAGTTGGGGAGAAGACAGTTTTGAACTATTAATGGTGGAGTTCTCTGTGACTTTGGAAAGGAGAGAAAATTTGAAATAGATGCTATGGAAAGTGTCCTACAATGTCAGGGTATGCTAGAAATGATGTCTGTGTGGTTCTGAGGGCACATTTGAAATTGCATAACAAATCCATTGTGAACCCATTCAATAAAGTTTTGTGATTCCTAGTACCTTTCCTATAACACATAGGAGAGAAAATGGCAGCTGGAAAGTGGTGAGAGTAATATAGGGCTGTGGCTTGAAAAGAGAGGAACAGCTAGGACAAGGGTACATGGGATGTGAAAGTAGAGAAAAGAATAAAATTGAACTTTCTTGTCAGATTTTCAAAAGGAGGAAAGTGAGCTTAGTAATACACTGGGAAAGCAGAGAAGGGGGAAATGATTAGAAGTTACACTGGGCTGAGGAACATAAAAATGCATATTAGACATATAAATGTATAAAAATGTATGGTAAAGTCCCCAAAATAGAGGGGGGGAAAGACTATGAACCTGGTACTGAACTCCTTGAGAAGAGAGAAAATGGCTGATAGAAAACAGCACCAGGATCTGTTTATGGTAATACAGCTAATTGGAATGATCCTCAATGGAGGGGCATTCCCTGAGTGATGGTAGGGGGGGAAAGACAACTGGTCTGGAAGTGGTAATCAAGAGCAGTATCCACTCCCCTCCAGGTTAATCATGTAGGGACACATTGGGGGAGCACTTGAGAGGGGGATCAGGGATATAGTTTTCTGGCAAGTATCAAATTTCCTTTTACAATTGCAACAAGAATTACAAAGCCGAAGCAATAAATTGGCAGGCATTTATTAAGCAGAGATTAGATTATATGCTTATATACTGTCTAAGGAAGGGGTTCTTAATTTAGGGTCTAGGAACTTTTAAAATATTCTGATAACTATATTTCAGTATAATTAGTTTGATTCATAGACCTATGTCTTTTATTTTATTTTATACATTAAAAACATTATTCTGAAGAGACAAAAAAACATTCTGAGAGGACTCTCTAGGCTTTCCCAAGACTGGAAAAGGGGTCCCTGTCATGCAAAAAGCAACTCTGGTCTGAGGGCTACCAGAATGTAGTGGAGAGGAGATAGGTTCATGGAAAGGATAGGGCTAAGGTGGGTGGGAATGAAAGATCAGGGAGTGGGAGTACAGGAAAATAATTTTCACTGCAGCAGTCTTTGACTGAATAATAAGTATTGGGAGAGGTGAGAATTGGCGATCCAAAGGACAGTGGATTATCTGCATGTCCTTCCCAGTAGCAATTATATTTGTGCCCTAGGCCCCAGGGAGGATACTGACTGATTTTTAGTTCTTTCTCCTCCTCTAACATCCCACTATGGGCAGAGGGAAATGTGGGGGTGAAATAGGGTAGGAGGAGAACGAGACAATTTAGACCAATCTAGGGAGTCGAGAGGCTGATCCAGGACCATGTCCTTGCACTCACAAGGTTGTTGGGAGAAACTGCTTTCCCAGACTTACCCCGCCATACAAGGCGATCAAAGATAGACTGAGCTCTTGCCAAGGCATCTGGAGAAGGAGGCTTAGGCAGGCAGAGGTGGGAGGGCAAAACGTGGAGGTGCCTTCGGGCCTTCCACCTTAAGGGCAGAAAGGGGCAACCCGCCCTGATGTGGGGCTGCCCCAGGTATCCCTATCTACTCCCACTCCTGTGGTCAGGGAGTCCAGGGGACCCCAGGGAGAAGAAGGTGGCTCCAAACTTCAGCCTCCCCTCTTCCATGTCTTTATTAGTGTCTCTTGTCTGATCTTTAGCACAATTCATAAAAAGCCGGTTAGCACGCGGCTGACATATCTTTGATCCGATGATCATATCCAGGAAACAGCTTGACCCCTGAAGGCTCTCTTACCGTGGGACTGACACTGCACATTGACTTAGCTTCAGGCTTATCAACAAATCTCAGCCCATTTTATTAAAGAGCCGTGTGTGGCGTGTGGAACATGCCACGGAGAGACAACTTTATTTATAGATCCTCAGCTGCCGAGGGTGGTGGAAGCTTGTTTTCCTTGTCACTGGCCCAGGCCTTCTTGCATCTGAGGATTCAAATGACTAGGAAGGAAAGCTCCTGACCCATAAATGAGCAGATGTAAAAATGCCCATGTACGTGTTCTATGGCACAGGCCAGAGACCTTAGAGTTATCTGGTCCTTGTGCTCTGTGCAGATCACCCCCTACAGAGACATGCATACAAGAAGGCTCATGAGCACTTATGGACCCAGGCTTGCATTAGTAGGAGAAGGCATCAGACACTGGTCTCAATATCCTTCACATCCTCCTAATTGCTTGGTCTTGGCCAAATCCCTTAATTCTCTGTGCCTCAGTCTCCTCATCTGTAAAATGAGGGGACTGAACTCCCTGGTCTCTTAGGTCCCTTCTAATTCTCAGTTTCTGATCTTTGACCCTAAAGCATAGGCCCACATTCAGAAAAACCATATGTGCCCAGACACACAGGGGCACCAAAAATGCCCGCGTACCTGCTCATGTGAATGCACCAGACTCTAGTCCTCCTGCACTCACATACAGACACGAGCACATTCATGTAGCGTGCACATACAGGACACACCGATGCACAGAGCCCCAAATAGACAAAGTGCCTAAGCAACACAAAAGCACACAAAACAAAAATGAAAACAGCAAAACCCCAGCAAAACACAAACACAGACAGTCTTGCACAGGTAACAACCCCCTAACATAGAAGCAAGAAGCAGAGGCAAAAACACTAAAACTCAGCAGTCAAGTGTGGGTTTCAGGAAATACAGAGGGATCTCACTTTTGCAGGAAATGGAGCAAGTGTGTGAGGGAACAGAGGGGAGGCCCTGAGTTACTGAGGGCAGATTTCCTCCATCAATTTAACTCTATCTAAATCAATGTCATAAGCATTTATTAAGCACCTTCAGAGTCATATGGCGAGGGTGACACTAACTTAAGCTTACTCTCAAGTTTGGATCTGAACACCACGATATACATGATGACATGGTAAATGAATCAGAGAGATGCAGACGTCACCAAAAACTTCCTCTCCTGCAACAACTCCAGGAGCATCCCGTGTCAGGGTTCCAGTTTGTCTGAAGTGACCACTGCTACTTCTGTACTCTCGTCTCCATATCTACTGGGGATTTGTAATCTGACTCAGGCTCCCTGGGACGCAGTCCACCTTCTGGGCCTGCAGAAGCTCAGGCTGGACGGTGCCATCAGCAGCTCCAAATAAGTCAGACCCTCAGGTGTTCTGTTTCCTTAGGGGCATCCATAACTGGAATATCAAGGGGGAAGGGCAGCCCTTAAAGTGAGTCTTCTCCCTTCTGTCCCACCTGGGCCAAAGCCCCCCCTCCCAGGTCAGGCTTGGCAGGCTCCCCAGCTCCAGGAGCACACTGACACACAACTTCTCTCCCCATATGGCCCATTGTTAGGCACCAACTGCCCACTGCAGCTGGCAGGCAGGCCCTTCTTCAGCCTGATTCTTTGTCTTTCAATCACTCTTGTCCTTCTGTTCAACAGGGTGTTCGATTAATTGCCCATATAGGCAGCAGATGGCTGCAGGGTATATTCTTCCTATCATCCCGACCATTCTCCAGGGCAGTTGTGTCAGACACAAATAGAAACAGAGGCCACTAAGCCGTACACTGCAGGCCACGTATTGACTTAGAAAGCCACATATAATGGAAATATGTTTTGCATGACTTCACATGTACAATAGGTATCATATTGCTTGCCTTCTCAATGGGGAAGGAGGGGCTGGAGAGAAAGAGAGAATTTGGGACTGAAAATAAATGTTTAGAATTAAAAAAGACAGAAAAAAGAAAGCCACATATTCATACATGTGTATATGTATACATACATACACACTTGTATATTTATATATGTGCATGTTATATATACACAGAGAGAGACACACACACACACAGAGATTCTATTGTATTGGGAGTACTAAACCCAATTATATGTTAATCTGTTCAGGCCAGGTTGGGAAGTACCATGAGGCATATTTGACACTGCTGTTTCTTCAGAACTTTTGTTGTTATTGAGTTGTTTCTGGTCACGTACAACTCTTGGTGATCCCATTTTGGAATTTTTTAGGAAAGGTATTGGAGAGGTTTGTCATTTCCTTTTCTAGCTCATTTTGCAGATGAGGAAACTGAGGCAGACAGGGTTAAGTGACTTGCCCAGGGTCACAGAGTTAGTGCCTGAGACCAGATATGAATTCAGGAAGATGAGGTTTTTCTAATTCCAAACCGGGCTCTCTATACACTGAGTCACGTAGCAATACCTCCTTAATTCATCAATCCCATCTTTATTTCCAGATTCTGGTCCAGTGGCCTTTAGTTTCTAGAAAACCAGTAATGGATTTTTCTCTCAAAGTAGAATCCATGTGTCCATTTTGATCATAGGGGTGGTGATTACTGGTAGCAGAGTGAATAAAATTGAGGATAGGAGTTCAAATACTACCTCAATTACTTAGTAGCTGTGTGACCCTAGGTAAGTCACTTAACTACTGCCTGTCTCCATTTTGCTGTGTAAGAATGTGGATATTAATAATAATACCTTCCTTCCAAGGCTGTGAAGATAAAATGAAATAATATTTATAAAAAACATTACAAAGATTAAAGTGCTACATATAAATACTAGTCAAGAAGAGGAGAAAGGAAACGTGAAGGTGGAATTGCCACCATTGATTTAGTACTTTAATGCTTGCAAATTGCTTAAAATAGTTTATCTCATTTGATACTCATGATAAATTAGGATTAAGGAGAAAACTGATACTCAAAAAGTTTAAATGATTTTTCTAATATCATACAATTAATAAATATCTCAGGCAAGATTTGAACTCATCTTTTTGATTTCAAATCCAAGATCTTTCCACTGTACCACCTTGTAAAACACTCCCAGACCTCATAAGCTACATTTGCTTTTAATAGTATTTTTCTAATTATAAGTAAAGCCAATTTTTAAAAAATTTTATTTTATTTGCATAACATAAGTGTGGGTAATTCTTCAACACTAACCCTTACATAGCTTTCTCTTACAAATTTTTCCCCCCAACTCCCCACCCCTCCCCTAGATGGCAGGATATCCACTACATGTTAATTATGTTAAAATATTGGCAAATCAAATATATGTATACATATTTCCACACTTATCATTGTTGTGCAAGAAAAATCTTATATACACAAAAGATATATCAGATAAAGGAAACACAATGTAAGCAAACATCAATCAAGGAGTATGAGAATGTTATGTTGTGGTCCACATTTCACATCCCTCTCTCTGGGTGTATATGGCTTTCTTCAGTGAACAATTGGAGGTGGTTTGAAACATTTCATTGTTGAAGAGAGCCATGTCCATCAGAGTTGATCGTCATATAGTATTGTTGTTGCTGTGTATAATGATCTCCTGGTTCTGCTCATTTCACTCAGCATCAGTTCATACAAGTCTCTCCAGACCTCTCTGAAATCGTCCTGCTGGTCGTTTCTTATAGAACAATAATATTCCATAACATTCATATACCATAATTTATTCAGCCATTCTCCAATTGAAGGGCATCCATTCAATTTCCAGTTTCTAGCCACTACAAAAAGGGCTGCCACAAACATTCTTGCACATGTGGGGCCCTTTCCTTCCTTTAGGATTTCTTTGGGATATAAGCCCAATAGAAATGCTGCTGGGTCAAAGGTTATGCACAGTTTGATAACTTTTTGAGCATAGCTCCAAATTGCTCTCCAGAATGGTTGGATCCGTTCACAGCTCCACCAACAATGCATCAGTGTCCCAGCCCTCCCACATCCCCTCCAACATTCATCATTAACTTTTCCTGTCATTTTAGCCAATCTGACAGGTGTGTAGTGGTACCTCAGGGTTGTCTTGATTTGCATTTCTCTGATCAATAGTGATTTGGAGCACCTTTTCATATGACTATAAATAGTTTTAATTTCATCCTCTGAAAATTGTCTGTTCATATCCTTTGACCATTTACTGATTGGAGAATGGAAGTAAAGCCAATTTTTAGCATTCATTTTTGCAAAATTTATTTAGTACTTTATTTTCCCCCAGTTACATAGAGAACATTTTTAACATTAATTTTTTAAAACTCAAGAGTTCCAAATTCTCTCCCCTCTTCATCCCACCCCCATTGAGAAGGCAAACAATTCAATATAGATTATACATGTGTAGTCATGCAACACATTTCTATAACATTCACATTGTAAAAGAAAACACAGAACAAATTTTTTTAAAACCTCAAGAAATAAAAGTTTAAAAAGTATGCTTCATTCTGTATTTGGACACCATTAGTTCTTTCTCTGGGGATAGAGAGCATTTTTTATCCTAAATCCTTCAAAGCGATCATGAATTACTTTATTTCTAAGAATGGCAAAGTCATTCACAGCTGACCATCTTACAATATTACTGTTACTTTGTACACAGCACATTTCCCCTTTGCATCATTACATGGAAATCTTCCCAGATTTTTCTGTTAGTATCTTGCCCATCATTTCTTATAGCACAATAGTCTTCCATCATAATCACATATCACAATTTGTTCAGTGATTCCCCAATTAATGAGCATTCCCTCAATTTCCAATTCATTGTCCCCAGAAAAGAGCTTTAGCATTCAATTTTTAAAAATTTGGAGTTTCAATTTTTTTCTCCCTCTCTCTATTTCTTCCCTCCCCTCACCCTAAAATGGTAAGCAAACTTGGGGGCAAAGTAATTGGGGTTAAGTGACTTGCCCAGTCACACAAGTAAAAAGTGTCAAGTATCTGAGTCTGGGTTTGATCTGACTCCAAGACCAGTGCAAACAATTTGATATAGATTATATACATGAAATCATGGAAAGCACAAGCTACATTCTTTTGGCTAAGGTTTCCGGAGATGTCTTTCTTTTCTCTGGTCCCAAGCCTTTCTGTCCCTCCAGGAATGGTAGTTCCACATCCTGATCTAGCTTCCTTCCACCTGCCTAGGTTGGTGATCTGAGGCAGTCTTGAGCACCATATCTAAGGAGCTACCTTGGAGCCATTTCTTTGTTTCTAACTAGACCCTCTGCTCCTCAGCCCTTTTCCGCCTCCCTGCACTACTTGCAGTAATGAGGAGAGGTTCTCACACACCCTGAGGTACAACCATTACTGATCACCAAGCACCACTCCTGTGACTCCATCATAGTCCATGCATTCCTCATTCATTGTAGCTTCAGCCACTGCTCTCTGAAGCAGCTTCTCTACCCTTAACACAAAGCCACAACCCCTTTCTCCATAACATAGGGAGCTAGTTAGGAACTTCACAAAGATGTCTCTGAGCTGCTTTAGGAGAAGCAACATGAGGTAGTGAATTAAATACTGGACTTGAAATTGAAAGACATAGATTCCAATGGGTGACATTTACAAACTGTGTGACTTTGGATAAGTCACTTAAATGTCTCTGAGCTATAGTTACTGCATCTATAAAGTGAGAATACAATAGCTACTGTAGTTCCTAAAGGGCTATTATGAGATTTCCTGAGACAGCTAGATGGCCCAGTGGAAAGAGTAGCAGACCTGGAATCAGTAGGACCTGACAAATCTGGCCTCAGATACTCAAAAATTGTATGATCCTGGGCAAGTCACTTAACTCTTGATTGCCTCAGTTTCCTCATCTCTGGGATTACAATAGCACCTATTTCCCAGGGCTGTTGTGAGAATAAAATGAGATAATAATTGTAAAACACAGCTCCTAGATCACAGTCAGAGCTATTTATTGTTGTTGTTATTGGTTTTACTGTTGTGCATTCTTTATCAAACTGACATTCTAACACCTGCAAATGTTTGAGTACTTAAATTCTAGAGCATCAAATCTTCAGTATACAAATGTGGTCAACATTAAGTCCCATGGATCTCTCTAGTTGTCTGCATTTCTCTGAATTAGTTCTTTCCTGCAATTCCAACTCTCAGTTTGGTATATCCTAAACAGAAATCACAGATAGACAGGCACAGACCCCTGAAAAGGACCCTAGCACTCTTGGCTAAAAACCCATGGACCTACCTATTGTCATTGTTCAATATGCAAAGGACATATCCTATACTTTAGAAATGGTTTGTGGCTTAATTGCAAGTAAAGAAGTCAGTAAAACAATGGAATTGTTTTAGGTTCCTCCAATATCTTTATCCCATGTCATTTATCTGTATTGCTCCAAATAGGAAGCTAGGAAGCATGTTATACCTAATCATGCTAAGTAAAAATAGACAATGCAGACAAGATTAGAAGAGAAGCAGAAAACTGGGAAAAAATCTTTACATCCAGAGGTTCTGCTAAAGGCCTCATTTCTTTTTTTTTAATTAAAGCTTTTTATTTGTATAACATATGTATGGGTAGTTCCCCAACAATGATCTTTACAAAGCTTTCCATTACATATTTTACCCCCAGTCCCCTCCCCTCCCCTAGATGGCAGGAAGTCCACTACATGTTAATAATGTTGAAATGCTTGAGAAGTTATGCAAGAAACATCCTATCTACAAGGGAAAAAAAAGAATCAGAGAAAGGCAACACAATGCAAGCAAATGTCAATAGAGATCATGAAAATGTTACGTTGTGGTCCATATTTCATTTCCCTCTCTCTGGGTGTATATGGTTTTCTTCAGTGAACAATTGGAACTGGTTTGAGACAATTCTTTGATGCAGAGAGCCATGTCCATCAGAATTGATCATCATGTAATATTGTTGTTGCTGTGTATGATGATCTCCTGGTTCTGCTCGTTTCACTCAGCATCAGTTCATGCAAGTTCCTCCAGGCCTCTCTGAAATCGTCCTGCTGGTCGTTTCTTACAGAGCAATAATATTCCATAACATTCATATACCATAATTTATTCAGCCACTCTCCAATTGATGGGCATCCCTTCAGTTTCCAGTTTCTAGCCACTACAAAAAGGGCTGCCACAAACATTCTTGCACAGGTGGGTCCCTTTCCCTCCTCTAAGATCTCTTTGGGATATAGGCCCAGTAGAAACACTGCTGGGTCAAAGGGTATGCACAGTTTGACAACTTTTTGAGCATAGCTCCAAATTGCTCTCCAGAATGGTTGGATCCGTTCACAGCTCCACCAACAATGTATTAGTGTCCCAGTTTTCCCACATCCCCTCCAACATTCATCGTTATCTTTTCCTGTCATTTTAGCCAATCTGACAGGTGTGTAGTGGTACCTCAGAGTTGTCTTAATTTGCATTTCTCTGATCAATAGTGATTTGGAGCAACTTTTCAGATGACTAGAGATGGTTTTAATTTCATCCTCTGAAAATTGTCTGTTCATATCCCTTGACCACTTATCTATTGAAGAGTGGCTTGAATTCTTATATATATGAGACAATTCTCTATATATTTTAGAAATGAGGTAAAGGCCTCATTTGTAAAATATACAAAGAATTGGCTCAAATTTATAAGAATATAAGCCATCCTTCAATTGATAAATGGTCAAAGGATATGAACAGACAATTTTCAAAGGAATTAAAATCATTTCTAGTCAAATGAAAAAATGCTCTAAATCACTATTGATTAGAGTAAGACAACTCTGAGATAGTACGATCGACATTTCAGATTATCTAAGATCATAGGAAAAGATAATGATAAATGGAGGGAATGTGAGAAAAGAGGGACATTAATACATTGTGGTGAAACTGTCAATGGATCCAACCATTCTGGAAAGCAATTGGAACTATGCTCAAAGGGCTATTAAACTGTGCATATCCTTTGACCCAGCAGTGTTTCTATTGGGTCTATATCCCAAAGAGATCTTAAAGGAAGGAAAGGGATCCACATGGACAAAAATGTTTGTAGCTGCCCTTTTTGTAGTGGCTAGAAACTGGAAAGTGAATTAGATTGATTGCAAATAGAGCATTAGTGATTATAAACATTTCTCATGTAAAAGTAGTATCTCGTAAAATGTATGAGACTCTTGCCCATATCTCTTTGTTGCACACATTAATGTACATTTTTGTTATTATTAAATTAATCATCCATAAAAAATTAGTAAAGATATAGTTTAAAAGTGAAAGGACTGACTACCCTTGAAACAGGAAAGATGGCTGAGCAAGGGAGGCCAGGCCTCTCCTACCTCCTCCCTAGAAGTGACAAACGTCAAGCTCTGAGAGCCTCCAAGAAGAGAGGTTTTTGCCTGTCCTAGGCTAAGGGCATTGCCTTTGTTGAGGGAAGGCCATAAAAGTCCAACTAAAAAGAAAACAGTAACCATCTAGTTAAAGGCAGCTAGGTGGTACAGTAAATAGAACTCTGGGCTTAGAGTCAGGAAAACTCATCTTCATGAGTTCAAATCCTGCCTCAGACAAGCTGTGTGACCCTCGGCAAATCTCTTAATCTTGTGTGCCTCAATTTCCTCATCTGTAAAATGAGAGAAGGAAATGGCAAACCACTCCAGTATCTTCAACAAGAAAATCCCCAAATGGGGCAACAAAGAGTCAAACATGACTGAAATGACTCAGCCACAACCATCTAGTTACAAAGAGTGCAATCCCTTCTAGCCAGTGACTAAAAGTGGTGACAGTCCTTGTATGATCTATATCAGATTGCTTGCTGTATTGGGGGCGGGGAAGGCATGGAGGAAGAAAAAAAATCTTATTTAAAAAAAGAATGTTAGGGCATCTAGGTGGCACAGTGGATAGAGCACCAGCCCTGAAGTCAGGAGGACCTGAATTCAAATCTGACCTCAGACAATTAACATTCCCTAGCTGTGTGACCCTGGGCAAATCACTTAGCCCTAATTGCCTCAGCAAAAACAAAACAAAACAAAACAAAAAAAGAATGTTGAAAACTCTACTTATATATAATTTGAAAAAATAAAATCTATAGCTACCCACTGAACAGTGGATCCAAACAACTGCTTATCAGCCCATCTAGCAAAGGAACCATGTCTTATAACGAGCTCAGAGGGACACGTGATTTGCCAGTAGTGACCTGCTTGTCCAAGCCTGCAGCAGACTGATCCATCCACCTGAAACAGCATGTCTTTGGAGGGTGCAGTCCAGCTGAGTAGCAGAATATCTCTTCCACACCAATCCCACGCCCTGCACAAACTTCATGAAGGCTGTAAGGGGAAAGAAAAGACCTGGGCCTTAGAGCAGTGAGCGGCCTTCACCATGTGGCTTTTCCCCTGTGCGCTTGGCTGTTAGGGTACTTTAAGCTTGTTCCTGCACTCCCCTCTCCCTAAGCTAAAGGCTAGAAGGAGAGTCACCCACCGGGTCATCCCTAGGGGGAGTAGCAGTCACTGCATCTGGGTCCCCACCAGCCAGGGCCCACCTGGATCTGGGGAGAGAGCTAGACAAGACATACGTTAGCACTGAGTCACTGGTTGTTAAGGGGCTGTCCCTCCGTCCCAAGCGGTCTGGCTACATGGCTCACAGGCTCCTGATTTTGCCATAAAGGATTTCCACAACTCTTGGTCAGCACTAGGGTCACCTCTTTTCTAAGTGTCTCTGTAGGGACAGCTGCCTTGATGGCCGCTGCATGATTTTTTGGCCCTATACCTGCACATAGACACACACATCCCTCCCATCACCACCAAAGTTGCTACCGTCACTTCAGCCGCCACCAAAGAACCCATTCTGAGGGTTTTCTTCCTCTTAGGCAGGAGGCACCCTAGACCTTAATGAAAATCTATCCCACTGCTAAATAACGATTCATCAATGACCAAGTGGCCATGATGTCGAATTATCCCAAACATAACACGATATCATTTCACCCCACAATGATATCATTGTTTCTAGAATTTTTTGAGGATCCTACAGTTAAATATCAAGTCCATCCTCCCAAAGCACAGGAACAACCATGTGCCATCCCTAGTTAGCCAACTCTGTGGCTCCCTGATGCTTCCAGAACCAAATACAAGATCCTCTCTTTGGCTTTTAGATCAGTTCATGGTGTAGTCCTTTTCTACCTTTTCAATCTTCTTCCACCTTACTGCCCTCCAGGCCTTGGATCCAGTGACAGAGGCCTCTACTTTTCTCTGACATTTCCTAACTTCAGCTTTTTTTCTTGGGTTATCCCCTATGCCTGGAATTCCCTCCCTCCTCATCTCTGCCTCCTGGATTCCCTGGCTTCCTTTGTGTCTCAGCTAAATTCCCATCCTCTACAAAGACTTTCCCACTCCTCCTCAAGTGTAGTGCCTTCCCTCTGGGAGCATCTCTATTTCATTGTGCACAGATCTCGTTTGTACAGGAGTTCTTTACAGGTTGTCTACCCACTCAGATTACAAGCTCCTCGAAAGAAGGGATTTTTTTTTCCTTTGTACACCCAGCACTCAGAAGGCTGCCTGGGATATACTAGCTGTTTAATAACTATTTGACTTGCTCTCCTAGAATGAAACTTGCCTGTCTCGCTATTAATATCAATATTGATAAAACTGCATTTATTGAGCAGCCCAGACCCTAAAAGTAATAATACCATGCAATTTTTAATAGATCTCTACAGTGCTATTGCTGGTAGACTTGACATTAAAATACCCATCATAATTCTGAATGGATCTTTATAATAGACAATCCCTTTGTGTGTCATCTGCTTTGGACATTTACTAACGGGTTCAAATTATGGGAAAACCAATTGATAAAGGATTGAAAGGAATGAATAGGAAGTTTTCAGAGGAAGAGATCTAAGCTATCTATAGTCATACAAAAGTTTCTCTAAATCATTATTAATTAGAGAAATGAAAATTAAAACAACTCTGAGGTACCACCTCCTACATAAACATCAGATTTGCTAAGTGGCAAAAAAAAGATAAAAACAAATGTTAGAAGAGCTGTGGGAAAATAGGTTGGTAAAAATAGGATATGAATTGATCCACTAATTTTGGAATACAATTTGGAACTATGCTCAGAAAGCTATTAAACTGTGCACAGCCTTTGACTCAGTTATATTGCTACTAAGTAAATACCCCCAAAGAAGTGAAAGGAGGGGGCAGAGACAAGATGGCAGAGTGAAGACATGACTCTCTGTGCCCTCTTCTAACCTTCTCTCAAACCAACAGAAGATTAAGCCTCTGAACTGGTTCTGGAGTCAAAGTGCCCCAAAATATTTGGAGTACAACACATTTCCAATAAAAGTTACCTTCAAAGAGCTCCACAGCAGATCTATTTCAGTCCAGTGAAGGGATCCGGTGGTTTGCCGGGTGCAGCTCCGGAAAAGAGGGCAGGAAGCCAGGCAGGACTCAGCGTGGCAGGTTCTAAACACCTGGGGAGTCTGTCTGAGGCACTCGGGACACTGTGGCCTGATTAAAGACAGGTTCTATGCCAGATCTGCCTTTTACAAAAGATAGATTAGAACCCTCTGCAACCAAAAGGTCCTAGCCCCACGGCCCAGCACAGGAAGTTAATCATCCGAATTGCCCAGGGCAAACTACCACAGCCGCTGTTTCTTGGCTTTAAACAGACCCCAAGCTTTTTTTTAAAAATGAGTAAGAAGCAGAAGAGAGATCTCACTATAGACAGCTTTTATCGAGAGAAAGAAGGGCACACCCCAGAACCTGAGGTTCCTATAGGCAAAACAACTCCAGAGGAAGCCACAAAGAGAGACATGACCTGGTCCACCTTTCACAAGGCTTTCCTGGAAGATTGCATAAAGAATCTCAAAAGAGAGCTGGATGATAAATGGGGAAATTAAATGAGATCAATGCAGGAAGGATATAATGCCCTACAAAAGAGATATGATAAAGACACCAATTCAATGAAAAACAAAAATGGTGAATTGGAAAAAGTATGCAATGAACAAATTGGCCAGTTACAAAAGGAGCTAAAAAAGGTAACCGAAGAAAACAATACATTAAAAATTAGAATTAAACAAATGCAAGTGAATGACTCAATAAGACTTTCAAACAAAAACAAAAAAAATGAAAAAATAGAAGAACATATGAACTATCTCCTAGGAAAAACAACTGACTTGGAAAATAGGTCTAGGAGAGACAATCTAAGGATTATTGGACTTCCTGAAAATCATGATGAAAAAAAAGAATCTAAACACTATCTTCCAGGAAATCATGAAAGAAAATTGCCCTGAGGTGGTAGAATCAGAAGGCAAAATCACCATTGAAAGAATTCACTGATCACCTCCTGAAAGAGACCCCAAAATTAAATCCCCAAGGAATATCGTGACTAAATTTCAGGACTATCGCACCAAGGAAAAGATTTTGCTAGCAGCTAGAAAGAAACAATTCAAATACCGAGGATCTATAATTAGAATCACACACGATCTGTCAGCTTCCACATTAAAGGATCGAAGGGCCTGCAATCAGATATTCCCAAAGGCAAAGGAAATTGGATTACAGCCAAGAATAACCTATCCAGCTAGAATGAACAT
The DNA here is from genome assembly GCA_023553655.1 of Myrmecobius fasciatus. NCBI lineage: Eukaryota > Metazoa > Chordata > Mammalia > Dasyuromorphia > Myrmecobiidae > Myrmecobius > Myrmecobius fasciatus. Next base: position 555,422 of record JAJPUD010000168.1, on the reverse strand, counting down.
TATCCACCAGGGAAGAAGATGGACATTTAAAGATATAGGTTAATTTCACCTATTTCTAATGAAAAGACCAGATCTGAACAAAAAATTCGACCTCCAAACACAGAACTCAAGAGAAGCATAAAAAGGTAAAAAGGAAAGGACTCTTGAGAACTTTATTTCTACTACGGGGATACTTAAAGATTGGGTGTATAATTAGATATTACTTTGATAATATGAAAAAGAAAACTAGAGGGGGAAAGGTTATCATACTGGGGAAAAGAGGGAAAAGGTGATAAAATAAGGTAAAATCTCATGAAGAGGCAAAGAAAACCTAATATAATTGAGGGAAAGAAGGAAGGGAGATGGGCATTGTGTAAATCTTACTCTCATCAGATTGAGCTCTAAAAGAGTATATCAGACACATTTGGTTTCACAGAGAAACTCGTCCCTCCATATAGGAAAGTGGAAGGGAAAGGAGGAAAAGAAAAGGAAAGACTAACAGAAGTGAAAACAGTAGAATTAGGGGAAAGGTGTAAAAAGAGGGAGGGGCTTTAAAGGGGGGAGGATTGTTTGGAGGAGGTGGTCATCAAAAGCAAAATATGGGGTGGGAAGGGAGAAAGGGGAAAGGAAAGAGAAAAACATAACTTGGGTAAATAAGATGGCAGGAAATACAGAATTAGTTATTTTAACTGTGAATGTGAATGGGATGAACTCTCCCATAAAGTGGAAGCGGATATTAGACTGGATTAAAAACCAGAATCCAACAATATGCTGTTTACAAGAAACACATCTAAAACATGGAGATACATACAGAGTGAAGGTAAAAGGCTGGAGCAGAATCTATTATGCTTCAGGTGAACAAAAAAAAGCAGGGGCAGCAATCCTGATCTCAGATCAAGTAAAAGCAAAGATAGATCTAATCAAAAGAGATAAGGAAGGAAACTATATTTTACTAAAGTAACCATAGATAATGTAGCAATATCAATACTAAACATATATGCACCAAGTGGTATAGCATCCAAATTCCTAGAGGAGAAATTAACAGAGATGCAAGAAGAAACAGACAGCAAAACTATACTAGTGGGGGATGTCAACCTTGCTCTCTCAGAATTAGATAAATCAAACCACAAAATAAATAAGAAAGAAACTAGGGAGGTAAACCAATTGTTAGAAAAGTTAGGTATGATAGATCTTTGGAGAAAATTGAATGGAGACAGTAGGGAGTTTACTTTTTTCTCTGTGGTTCATGGAACTTATACAAAAATTGACCATGTGTTAGGGCATAAAAACCTCAAAATCAAATGCAGAAAGGCAGAAATAGTAAATGCATCTTTTTCAGATCATGACACAATAAAAATCACATGCAATATAAGGCCAGGAGAAAATAGACCAAAAGTTAATTGGAAATTATATAATCTAATCCTAAAGAATGAATGGGTGAAAGAGCAAATCATAGACACAATCAATAATTTCATCCAGGACAATGACAAAAATGAGACAACACCAAAATTTGTGGGATACTGCCAAAGCGGTTATAAGGGGTAATTTTATATCTCTAGATGCTTACTTGCATAAAATAGAGAAAGAGAAGATCAATGAATTGGGCTTACTATTAAAAACTAGAAAAAGAACAAATTAAAAACCCTCAATTAAATATCAAATTGGAAATTCTGAAAATAAAAGAGGAGATGAATAAAATTGAAAATAAGAAAACTATTGAATTAATAAATAAAACTAAGAGTTGGTTTTATGAGAAAACCAACAAAATAGATAAGCCTCTAGTTAATTTGCTTAGAAAAAGAAAAGAGGAAAATCAAACTATTAGTCTCAAAAATGATAAGGGAGAACTTTCCTCCAAAGAAGAGGAAATTAGAGTAATAATAAGGAGTTACTTTGCCCAACTTTATGCCAATAAATTTCATAATCTAAATGAAATGGAGGAATATCTACAAAAATATAGACTGCCCAGGTTAACAGAAGAGGAAATAGATTATTTAAATAGTCCATTTTAGAAAAAGAAATAGAACAAGTTATTAACCAACTCAATTATATTAATGGCCAAACTAACAAAAATCATATGATTATCTCAATAGATGCAGAAAAATCATTTGATAAAATCCAACACCCATTCCTATTAAAAAACTAGAGAGTATAGGAATAAATGGGCTTTTCCTTAAAATGATTAGTAGTATCTGCTTAAAATCATCAGCAAGCATCATATGTAATGGAGACAAACTAGAACCATTCCCAATAAGATCAGGAGTGAAACAAGGCTGCCCACTGTCACCGTTACTATTTAATATTGTATTAGAAATGTTAGCTTTGAGAGTAAGGGAAGAAAAAGAGATTAAAGGAATTAGAGTAGGTAATGAGGAAACCAAATTATCACTCTTTGCAGATGAAATGATGGTATACTTAGAGAATCCTAGAAACTCGACTAAAAATTACTAGAAACAATTCACAACTTTAGCAAAGTTGCAGGATACAAAATAAATCCACATAAATCAGCAGAATTTTTACATATTACCAATAAAGTTCAGCAGCAAGAGATACAAAAATAAATTCCATTCAAAATAACTGTAAGTAGTATAAAATACTTGGGAATCTACCTGCCAAGGAAAAGTCAGGAACTATATGAACTAAACTACAAAACACTTTCCACACAAATAAAGTCAGACCTAGTCAACTAGAAAAACATCAAGTGCTCATGGGTAGGCCAAGCAAATATAATAAAAATGACAGTACTACCCAAACTAATTTACTTATTTAGTGCCATACCAATCAAACTCCCAAGAAATTCTTTTACAGATTTAGAAAAAATAGTAGCAAAGTTCATTCAGAAGAACAAAAGGTCAAGAATTTCAAGGGAATTAATGGGAAAAAAGGCTGATGAAGGTGGCCTTGCTGTGCCAGATCTAAAACTATATTATAAAGCAGCAGTCATCAAAACCATTTGGTAATGGCTGAGAAATAGAGTAGTCGATCAGTGGCATAGGATAGAATCACAGGACAAACTAGGCAATAACTATAGCAATTTAGTGTTTGATAAATCCAAAGACCCCAGCTTCTGGGATAAGTACTCACTATTCAGCAAAAACTGCTGGGAAAATTGGAAACTAGTGTGGAAGGAATTAGGGCTTGACCCACATACCAAGATAAGATCTAAATGGGTTCATGATTTAGACATAAAGATGATTTTATAAGCAAATTAGAGGAACATAGGATAGTTTACCTCTGAGACCTATGAAAATGGAATAAATTTATGTCCAAAGAAGAACTGGAACTCTTAATTGAACATCAGATAGATAATTTTGACTATATTAAGTTAAAAAGTTTTTGTACAAACAAAACTAATGCAGACAAGATTAGGAGGGAAGCAATAAATTGGGAAATCATCTTTACATTTAAGGGTTCTGATAAAGGTCTCATCTCTAAAATACATAGATATTGTCTCATATTTATAAGAATTCAAGCCATTCTCCAATTGATAAATGGTCAAAGGATAATAACAGAAAATTTTCAGATGATGAAATTAAAACTATTTCTAGTCATGAAAAGTTGCTCCAAATCACTCTTGATCAGAGAAATGCAAATTAAGACAACTCTGAGATACCATTATACACTTGTCAGATTGGCTAAAATGACAGGAAAAGATAATGATGAATGTTGGAGGGGATGTGGGAAGGCTGGGACACTGATGCATTGTTGGTGGAACTGTGAACAGATCCAACCATTCTGGAGAGCAATTTGGAACTATGCTCAGAAAGTTACCAAACTGTGCATACCCTTTGACCCAGCAGTGTTTCTATTGGGCTTATATCCCAAGGAAATCTTAAAGGAAGGAAAGGGCTCCCCATATACAAAAATGTTTGTGGCAGCCCTTTTTGTAGTGACTAGAAACTGGAAACTGAATGGATGCCCATCAATTGGAGAGTGGCTGAATAAATTATGGTATATGAATGTTATGGAATATTATTGTTCTGTGAGAAACGACCAGCAGGACGATTTCAGAGAGGCCTGGAGAAACTTGCATGGACTGATGCTGAGCAAAGTGAGCAGAACCAGGAGATCATTATACATGGCAACAACAATATTACATGATGGTCAATTCTGATGGACATGGCTCTCTGAAACAATGAAACGTCTCAAACCAGTTCCAATTGTTCAGTGAAGAAAGCCATATACACCTCAGAGAGAGGGATATGAAATGTGGACCACAGTATAACATTTTCATGCTCTCTGTTGATGTTTCCTTGCATTATGTTTCCCTTCTCAGATTTTTTTTCTGGTAGCTAGGATTTTTCTTGCACAATAATGGTAAGTGTGGAAATATGTATACATATATTCGTTTTGTCAAGTATTTTAACATAATTAACATGTAGTGCATATCCTGCCATCTAGGGAAGAGGTGAGGACTAGGGGGGAAATTTTGTAACAGAAAGCTTTGTAAGGGTCATTGATGAAGAATTACCCATACATATGTTTTGCAAATAAAAAGCTTTAATAAAAAAAAGACAGAAGTGAAAGAAAAAGAAGAGTAAAAAGATTCACATGCACAAAAATATTTATAGCAGTTCTTTTTGTGATAGCAAAAATTAGAAATGGAGCAAGTGCCCACTTATTGGGCAATGACTAAACAAGTTATGGTATCTAAATGTGATAGAATATTATTTTGCTATAAATAATGATAAAGGGGATGGTTTAAAAAGAATCTGGAGAGACTTTTATTAGCTGATGCAGAGTGAAGTTAAGAGAACCAGGAGAAGTATTTATAAAATAACAATAATATCATAAGAACAAACAACTTTGGAAGACTTAGAAACTCTGACCGGCACAAGGACAAACACTAATTCTAGAGGATTCATGTTGAAAAATGTTCTTCACACACTAATACATTGTTGGTGGAACTGTGAACAGATCCAACCATTCTGGAGAGCAATTTGGAACTATGCACAGAAAGCTATCAAACTGTGCATACCCTTTGACCCAGTAGTGTTTCTATTGGGCCTATATCCCAAAGAGATCTTAGAGGAGGGAAAGGGACCCACATGTGCAAGAATGTTTGTGGCAGCCCTTTTTGTAGTGGAAAGAAACTGGAAACTGAATGGATGCCCATCAGTTGGAGAGTGGCTGAATAAATGATGGTATATGAATGTTATGGAACATTATTGCTCTGTAAGAAACGACCAGCAGGACGATTTCAGAGAGGCCTGGAGAGACTTACATGAACTGATGCTGAGTGAAATGAGCAGAACCAGGAGATCATTATACATGGCAACAACAATATTACATGATGATCAATTCTGATGGACATGGCTCTCTGCAACAAAGAATTGTCTCAAACCAGTTCCAATTGTTCAGTGAAGAAAGCCATATACACCCAGAGATAGGGATATGAAATATGGACCACAACATAACATTTTCATGCTCTCTATTGAGGTTTGCTTGCATTGTGTTTCCTTTCTCTGATGTTCTTTTTTTCTGGTAGCTAGGATTTTTCTTGCACAACTTGTCAAGTATTTCAACATTATAACCATGTAGTGGACTTCCTGCCATCTAGGGGAGGGGAGGGGGCTGGGGGTAAAATTTGTAATGGAAAGCTTTGTAAAGATCAATGCTAAGGAACTACCCATACATATGTTATACAAATAAAAAGCTTTAATAAAAAAAAAGAAAGAAAGAAAGAAAGAAAATGTTCCCCACTCCCTAACAGAGAGATGATGGGTTCAGAATGCAGTTTTATTTTACTTAACTGTACATGTTTGTAAGAGGACTTTGATTGTTCCTGCTTTCTCAAAAGGGGAGCAAATAGAAAAAAAATGCAGACCAGAAAATTGAATTTAATTTAGAAATTAAAAAAAACAAAACAAAAACTATTTAGGGCTGGTTGGCTTACTAACAAAACAAAAAACCTTATCTCATTTGACCTGTCTTTGCTAGCTATCATGACTAATTGAAATATGATATACATATTTGTAATAGAGTTTGTTTTTCTTGACTTATTCGATGGATGAGAAAGAAGGGGAAAACTGAAAATAAAACAAAATCAAATTTTTTAAAAAATCATGGAAACACAATGCTAATTTTTATCTTTGCTAATTTATATCTTAGCCCTGCCTTATTAAAAAACTTGGAACTTCCAAATTCTGTGAATTTAGGCATTGGTATTTTGCTGTTTATCTTATCAATAGATATAGGGAAAAACTACACTGAAATGGTAAATTATTTCATCAGGATCAAAATCACTAGGAAGAAAAGGGGAGGGGAGAAAAGGGGAGGAAGGAGGGAAGAAAAGGGGAGGAGGGAGAGAAGTAGGGGAGGGAGGAAAGGGAGGGAAAGAAAGGGAGGAAGGAATGGGAGAGGAAGGAAGGGAGAAGGAGAGGAAGGAAGGGAGAGAGGAGAGGGAGGGGAGGGAATAGAGAGAGGGGAAAGAAGTGAGAGGAGAGGGAGGTGAGAGAGAGGAGGGAGGGAAGAAAGGGAGGAGAAGGAGGGAAGAAGGAAAGGAGGAAGCAAGGGAGGAAGGAAAGGAATTAGAACCCATATAATTAGATAAGTCCAGGGTCCCTAAGAGTAATCTGAGAAATGAGCTCCTTCAAAATACTGGCTCTGATAGGGCAAAGTACAAGAAAGGTTTCTCTCCAACTGAAATGAGAGTTTTGAAGACTTCGGGGGAGAAAGCCTTGGTCTTCTGCTGGAAGACTGAACTCGCCAGTACTTGCTGTGCCATACCCTTCATTTGCTCGGCATTCCTGCTTTCTGGTGGAGTTCCTGCTTTGTCTCATTTCAGGCTCTACCCAGTGTTTGCCTATTTTCCAGTGTCACTTCTGGCACGTCCTCTGCTCCATGCTGTCATGAACCCAGCTGAGATGTCTATTATTCCTCCATTCTCTTGGCCAGTAGAATGGAGAAAGGAGCAACACTCTGTTCTGTTTTCACATTCTGGGTCCTAAGACATCTTCTAGCTCTAACATTCTGCATGGTGAGCTGCCTTCCAGTCCTAATTCTCTGGGTTCTAAGCATCCTCCCAGTTCTCACGTTTTATGTTCTAAGGCCCCTCTGCCAGTTCTACTATTCCGTCCTGTAGGATCTTTCCATCTCTAACATTCTAGAGGGAGATTCTATTGTCCTAGGATCTTATCCATTTCTCCCATCCTTTGTTCTAAGGCCCCTTCCAACTCTGACATCATCTGATTCTCTAACTCCAAGCCCAGTGTCCTCACCCCTCATGTATGATTCTTCAGTTCTTTAATCCTTTTCAGATTTTGAATTTCAATTTTCAATTGAGTAAAGAAAAAAAGGTGGTATTTTCTGTACCCAAAAGACCAAAGATGAGATGGTGGGGACATACAACAGCCCCAAGAACTCATACCAAGTGTTACGGGGCATCTGCCAGGGCTTCTGTCTCTTTGTCTTCATGCAAATTGTATCCAGATTATTAATATATTCAAAGCCACGTATGAATAATATAGACATTTATGCAAAGGTAATTGCTTCAATTAGGTTACTGGTGTGACTTTTATTGTTTCTCCAGACACTGAATATTAAAACTCCCTTTCCATAGATGCCGGAGTGGGAGCAGCTCTCATATTCAGTGTACAGGGCTCCCTCGAGGAGAGAAGGGGTTTAAACAAGGGGATGGCCCCAGCTTTTTGTGGGTAGGGGGTGGAAGAGAGAAAGATGGCTCCAGGAATAGCCTTTGGAAGCAAGATGGCCAGGACATACAGGTATTTTTCATTTCCCAATATACCCAAAATCAAAAGCTCCTTGGAAATATCAAGCTTAAGTGTCAGCATAGACAACCCAGAGAAGCAAATAGGAATGTGCAAAGGCAGTCTGTTGTATGGGGAACAGATCTGATTACTTAGAGGACTCAGATATTATAGGGATCAGAAGGTCAGTTCAGGGCCATGGGAAAAGCATCAGATTTACAACTGGAAGACATGAATTCTAATTCTGGTTCTAATGTTTACTTGGTTACATTACTTATGACTTGGTCAAATAATTTCCCTCTTAATCTTAATTTCTTCTTCTACAAAATGAAATAACACTTGACATCCTCCCTTCTAAGACTTTGTGCTAATATGGTGAGATCATGGACATAATGGGCTTTCTAACTATTCGTTGCTATAAAAATGTGAGCAGTTATTACACAGATGTGATGCTTCTCCCCAAATTATCCTAAGCTGGAATGGTACCTTAGCCTCCTATGTGTTTCATGACCTCAGAGCCAGATACACTCTTTACCTCCATCCTCAGCCCTGGGGTTCTTGAAAGTTTTGCCCAAGAACCACAAGCTCTGGGCTATACCAGTCCAGAAAGCTTCCAGTACAATGTACCCAGGGGCACGGGGTGCTGAATTCAGAGCCTCAGGGCCATCAACTTTGTGGAAGAGGGTGAAGGAGTGGAGTGTAGTTTTCTACAACTCAAGAAGGCCTGTGAATGGGTTGGAAAGCTAGTGATCTGCACAGATAATAGGAGGACCTCCACTTAAAATCATATTCATACCACACGTGAGCTGGCAAGAGTGGAGCCCAGGTGGATGGGCCAAAGGAGACCTGGCTAGGGCAGGGAACGTGAAGGCTGGGTTTTGTGGGCTTGTTGGTTCTTCATTCTTGAAGAGGACCAGGACATCAGGGAGGGATGTCCTGACATGCAAGGGCATTGGATCTTTTTTTGGACTAGGTAAAGAGGAGGTTCTTTGCCTCAGTTGCTACCTGGCCTTAGTAACCAAAGAGGTGCGGCCTGAGAAGATTAAAGACTGGCTTATAAAGGCCCAGGTCATCCAGGGTCATCTCCAGAACTGCTCTGTACCTGGCTGCTGGACCCAGATGCTCTGGAGGGGAAGCAGAGGCCGGTGACCTTGCTCAGCCTACCCCACTTACATCCAATGCACTTGCATGTCACAGCATCCCCTCCCTGATGTCCTGATCATCTTCCAGTACAAAGGACAAACAACAACCCCTCTGAGTAGAGCTGCCCCACTGCAACTGTCAGTTGGGAAACTCTTGCTTGCTTCCTTCCTTCCTTCCTCTTTCACTTCCTTCTTGGCTCCCAAGACCTAAGGCTGGAGCCCCAAGAACCAGGGCAAAAAATGCAGAAACCAGACCATCCATAAATTGTGGCATTGTGGCAGAGAATCCAGCCATGTTTCATCCCAGAAAGCAAAGCAATTGTACATTTCTGTTTTGTCCTGCAGCTCTACCCAGGTCTGGGATAGAGATAGGAAGGAAGATGGTGCGTCCAGAAGCCTTGATGTCCCATTAAAAGGTAGACTCTGCCTTTGGTTTCAGGCTTCATTGAGAATTTTCTGTTCAGTCACTCTGCTGATCTCAAGGTCTCAGTAATATCCTTTTGAGACCTTCAGAATGGGAAAGGCTTGGTAGGAGCTTCTTTGGTGAAGATTCAGGTTTTCCCTGGGGTTAGTTGAGGGAAGGACACATTGTACTTTTAATGACCAAGGGTGGTATTAGGTGTGAATCCCTTGACAGTATAAAGTACCAACTCTTATTGTTAAATTTTTGGTGTGAGTATTTATACCTCAGAAATTAGATTTGTTGTTTTATTGATTATCTAGACTTTGAAAAGTAAGAAAACATAAATAATTCAGATTAAACTTTAAAATATTCCAGGATATGCAATTTTTTCGGAGAGCCAGTTGTTAAATATTTATCAACACACCCCAGTCAGGGACCCTGTTATTTTTTCATCTGTGTACCTTTAGGACTAAGTATAGGCCCCTAGAGATAGTAGGCACATAATAATGTTTGTTGAATTGAATTGGCAGTTGCTGTCTTTGTTCCTTGTTTAGGTGCCAGAAAAAGACCACATGGCTTGGAAAGAAATAACAGGAGGTCAGGATGAATAGAACTTGGCCCAGCTCAGGATCCAGAACTTAGCCAGATCCAAAGCCTAGAACCCAGAACCCAAAAATATCCTCCTTAGACAAAGAAAATCTAGAGCATTCACAGCCCAGACCGATCCAGATCTCAGTGCTCAAATCTAAGGCCAGCCTAGCCCAACCAATTTGTCAGGGACCCAGAGAAAGTGTTGCCATGACAACAGTGCTCTCCTTGTCTCAAGAGCTGTCATCACCAGGGTAATTAGCTTTAGACATAATTGCTCCTGACCCCCATCCAGGGCAAAAACACCCATTCTGGATATACTCTAAAGATTTCTGCTGGGCTACATTCCAGGAACTTTAACAGGAATGCTGGTTCAACTCAACAAATATTTATAAGGTTAGTTTGGGATCAGAGACTATACCTCGGTTTCTGCCCTCCATCCCCTTGGCTCTCTGCCAATTCTGAGAGCTGGAAACAAGGTTCCTGGGGACAGCCTAAAGGGAAAGCACTCTGCAGGTCCCTGGGACCAATGGAGGCATATTGGGGAGGGGGACATTGGTAACTGGACCCCTGGGGCAAATGTGAGGAGGAGAGATCTTGGGGGCAGTTTGGGGAGGGGAGGGTTGGGGAGTGGGTGTTTAGGTCTCTGGATAGATATAGGTGGGATGGGCTCTAGATGCCAGGAGCCAGGTACTCGGAGAAGGTGTGCAGAGGATTCTGGGTGCTGGCCCCTGAAGTACACTGGGGAGAATGCAAGTGGCCCAGGCCAGATTCTGGAGTGGGATCTTGGAACTGAGTTATGTTTTTGGGACAAACATGGTGAGGGCTCTCCCCTCATAGTCCTCAGTTCTTATTCTAGAGCAGGGACAGGTCTGTTCTAACTTCCTGAGGATCACCACTGCCTCTGTATTCTCCTACTTTTTCAAGGTGATTTCGGAGATTCATTTTCTTGTGGGCTAAGATATTTCTACCCCGAGGACAGGGGGAGGAATACAGATGAGCACACTCCAAAGAAACCAAAATAGAGCTGGAAGGTTTCCAGGCTCCGTATCCCAGAATCAAAGGGAATGCCAGATTTCACCAGGGGCCACGCTCCTCCCTCTTAGAAGATACTCCTATACGTCCCCCAACCTCTTCTGCCCCACTGCCCTCTCTTATTGTGGCCCATGGGAAGCTCACACCTTTACAGAGATAAGCTCAAAGGCAGAATCTGGAATACGACTCATCCCCCCATCTTTCCTTTCCGGAGTGACCCATTTTCAGAATAAAGCAACCTCAGAAGAGTTCCAACACAGAACCCTAAGTGCAACACAAACACATGCTCATAGTTCCAGCAGCTGTCTTAGGATCCACTGAAGCCCAGTGCGTTAACAGGTGCAGAAACAAGGAGAAAACATGCCGGGGACCGAAGCTGGGCAGCTCTGCCCTCCTCTGCTCCCCCAAGTCTCCCCTGGCTCTACACCTCCCCAGCTCTCCCTTTAAGCCCCCACTGGGGCAAAACCCTGGTGATACAGCACAAAATGGGAACATGACTTACCTGTGGGGCAAGCCCCCAACTTAACCTTAAAACTCTGAGCTCTCCTGCCCAGGTCTCTTGCCCTCCGATTCCTAGCTTTGAGCCAGGACGAAGCCTGATTCCTTCTGAGCGCCAGAAGCCCTACAAACCTCTCCCAGAGCCAGCTGGAGATGCACTGGTGCTTTGCATTTTTATTCTCCTCTTGTTATCTCCAACGAGGATCCAAGCGTGTGGAGCTTTATCTAGAAGAACTGCGGATTCTGGCCGGACATTTGTTTTGTGTTCAACCCAGAACGAGCCGTAACAAACTGAAGGGTGTTCAGGGAGGGACAGCGAGGGGGCTGGAGATGGACGAGTTGTGGCTAGAGAAGAGAAGGAGGTGGCGGAAGGACCCGTCCTACCAGGGTCTCACACACTGGCAGAAGAGAGAGGCAGACGCCTTCTGCTCAGCCCTGGGGGGAGGAGGTGTGCGTTTCCAGGGCCGTGGCTCTCAGGCCCACATGAGGAAAGGCGCTTCCTAACTAGGAGGACTTCCTAAGGCCCGACGGCCTGCCTTGGTGAGCCTCCCACCACTGATGATGTTGGGCGACCGTCTGCCAGTCATGCTGTAGAGGGGATCAATTGGCTTCTGAGGCCATTTAGCAGGGACTGAGGCAGAAGAACGGGAGTCATCGGAGGTAGGTCAGATGGAACCTACCTCCTTCTCCAGGAAGGGAACTAAAGTCACACACAAAGGGAGCTGCTCCCCATAGGAAAGGCCAGAGTGTCAGTCGCTGGGTCACCCAGTGAAAGACCAGAATCCTAGCTGGCATAACCAGGAGCGTGGCTGAAGAGCCAAATAACCGAGACAAACCAGAAAGAGGAAGGCAAAGGGAGGTGGAGTCAGAATTAGGACAGGTAGATGGGAACCTCAATCACTGGATCACTCACAGCCCAACGAGGGACAGAGGGTCATGTCACGGGGCTTTAGTCCCTGCTCTGCTCCCTCTGAGTCTGAAAGAACCCATCCCTTTGTGATTGGGCATCCTAGCAAGTGGCTCTTAGCCCTGCCTTCCAGAGCCTGAGGCTCTGGATGCCACTTGAGATAATCAATGACCTAGCAGATTGAAGACCTTAGTTGAATCAATTAAGATACCTGCCATCTATTGACCAATGCTTGGAGCTATGAACAGCTCATTGATTGGCAGGAGCTCTGTGGGGGAATGGTCAAATAAATGGAGCTGGGCTAAGGCCCAATCAATAAGCTACATTCACAAATGCCTCCTTCCTCTCCACCCCACTGCCCCGAGCACCCAGAAAGTGATGGCCCTGACAATAGACCAGAGGGAGGAGAGAAATTTGTCCCTTTCTTCCAAGGCTGATAGCAAGAACACATTTCTGTCTGGCTGTGAAGATGGGGGGCCCTTGGGACAGGAATGATAGGGATAATTCCCTGCTGCTCTATTCTTCCCTAAGGTGGATTGGGGCAATGGGACCTGGGTTCAAGACATATTGGTGCAGCCTAGGAGAAGGGAAAAGCTAATGATGACAATAACCAATGTCTCTAAAGAGAAAAAAGTGCTAGGGTGGCCCAGATAACCTGAAACATTCAATAATCTGGAAATCTGTTCTGTTTGGTATTAGATTATGTGGAGTAAATGTCAGTTGTTCTGGTTTAGAATGAACATAGCATGTATTTGTCCAACACTGTTATTCTATTCTCTCTGCTTTTTAGAATTATGGTAAAGTACTGTATTCAGAACACGAATGTGAGCAGGTCCACATGACTGGCAAGAAACTCAGTATCTGTCAATCCAAGACTCAATCAGCTACCAGAACAAAGCTCATTACCAGAATTTCTTATGGGACAAGTTCTTTGGACATGGTAGCCCATGAAAACCACCTACCGGTATGCAAAGTGATTGCAAGTTACACAAGGGGAGGAAATTTATGGATCTATGGAATAATATGTTTGTGTCATATATCTTCCTTCCTATTAAGTTTATAAGCTTTGTGAGATCAGGGGTCATGTCTTAGCAAACAACAGCAATCACTGATTCCTATGGTGCTTCAACCCATATGATTTGTCCCCCCCTTAACAACCTATGAGTTATGGAATATAAATATTATTAAACCCATTTTACAGATGAGAAAACTGTGGCAGAGCAGCTTATGCAAGGTCCCATAACTAGTAAACCAGGATCCACATTTGGATCTTCTACTTCAAGTCCAGTGCTTCTTCCATTATATCACAAAGCCTTTAGTTATCTTTGTATTATCTCCAGCAACTAATGCCATGTATATAGTAGATACTTCATAAGGAGTTGTTGAATGAATATTGAGAGACAGTATGATGTTGGGAAAACCTCAATGAACTTGAAATCTCAAGGCCTGGATTTTGATCATAGATTTAGAAAGGGAAGAAACCCTAGAAGTCATCTAGGCTAACCTCTTATTTAGAGGTTGGGTGATTTGCCCAAGTCACACAGTTGGTAAATGACAGAACTCAGATTTGAATTCAGCTCCTTTGACTCAACCCCTCATTGTCTCTTATTAAACATATCCAACAGACTATAGATCTTGTCATTTCTATCTCTACTTCCTTCCATCCATCCTCTTCTCTTACTCACAGAGATATATTTTAGTTCAGGTACCCAACATCTCTTATTTTGATAACTGCAACAATCTCCCTATCTCAAATTCACTCATTCCATTTATTCTCCACATACTCGCTAAAGTTTTTTATCTTACACACATATCTGATCATTATATACATTTGTCATTTCTCTACTCCAGAATCTGGTGGCTCCCTATTACTTCTAGGAAAAAGTATAAAAATATCTGTTTATCTTTCAAAGCCCTATAAAACCTGATCCCATCTTATCTTCCTAGCATCGATGGATATTTCTTCCCTTAAAATATTCTGGGATCAAGACAAACTGGTTTTCTCTCTGTTCTTCACACAAGACTCTCCATCTTTAAAACTTCCTGCTGTCTCCTATCCTCCTTACTTCTGCTGCACAGAATTTTGCTATTCCTTCAAGATGCTGATCAAGTAGTCTTCTACACCAAGCCTTCCTGATCTCTGCCACTGTAAATGCCCTCCTTCCCTAATTGTTGTTTTTGCGGTTTATTATTCAGTCATTGTTCAAGCACATCTGATTCTTTGTGATCCCAGTTGGGGTTTTCTTGGCAAAGACACTGGAGTCATTTGTCATTTACTTCTCCAGCTCTTTATAGATGATGAAACTGAGGCAAGCAGGGCTAAGTGACCTGCCCAGGTTCACAAAGCTAGTGTCAGATGTCAGATTTGAACTTAGAAAGGTAAGTCTTCCTGACTACAGGCCTAACATTTTATCTATTGTAATATTCTACCTAATAATTCTATCTAGATGGTAATCTGGCTGCTCTTGTAAATATCTTATATGTATTGAAAAGCATTTTATTTACTTGTTAATTCTCTATATTTTATATACTATATATGTGTATTTATACATATATATGTGCATACATATACATATACACACACATATTCCCCATTAGAATGTAAGCGTCTTGAAAGTAGGAAATGTTTCATTTTTTTCATACTTGTACCTCCAAGGCCTAGCAAGGTGCCTGGCACATAGTAGTAAGTGCTAAGGAAATGCTTGCTGATTAACTTCATCCCTCTTTCCATTGCACTAAACAGCTTCCTAACTCTTTCTTTTACAAATTAGGACACTGAGGCCCAGAGGAGAGGATGACTTCCCTGTAATGCCATACCTAATAGAGGACAGAGTCAGGAGTAGAACCCAGATCTTCATCTCCAAGCACAATATTTTTTCTCCTGTACTGTCCTGTTTCACTTAATGTCAGCTTCAGTTTTCTTATTATGAAGCCAATAATGCTGCCTGTACTAGAGGGCAGCTGTAAGAATCAAATAAGATGAAAATGTGCCTTAAAATATAAAGCATAATACAAAAATTTATTATTATTAATGTTAATATCATTAAATTTGATCCCTTTGTCTCCTTTCCTGAACTGTCTGTAATTAGTAAATATAAAATAATTTTGGTGGATAGCCCCAACAACTGGAGGAGGGATTGGGGATGATCAGACACCATTTTTGGGGAGGAGAAGGTGAAGCAAATTGGAGCTAATGAATTTCAAGGGTCTGAGGCTGGAATTGTAGTCAGGTTCTCCTAACTCCAAGACTGGTGCACTCTATCAAGAGTGCCATTTGGCTGCCCCTAGACATCATTTTAAAGGGATGGTCAGTGAATATTTCAAAATGGAAGCAGTAATAACAAAGAATAAATGTGGTTTCATCAATAGCAGGTCCTATCTAGCCTCATTTCTTTTTTCTGATAGTTATAAGATTGATCAATCAGAGAAATGCTAGAAATATCATTCAGCTACACCTCAAAGAATTTGACAAAGTCATGTAATTCTTAAGGAAAAAAATTGGACAGATGTAGACTAAATAACTGAACAATTAGGTAGACTCAAAGAGTGGTCACTAATGACTATGTCAACATGAAATGAATTCTTCAGAGGAGAGCCCCAGGACTCTCTCCTTGGCCTTGTACAGTTTAATCCTTCTTTAGAGGTCATCCACTCTCCTGGTTTTCTAGAAGGAAACTGCAAAATTTGAGGCCCAGAAGGTTACAAAATTTAAGCAAAGTCACAGTTATTAAGAGGTAAAGGTTTAAAAGCACAGGTCTAATGACTTGAAATCCAAGTCTCTTTCCATTACAGTAAGGTGATTTTGCCTTAAACAACTAGGAAGTTTTTGAGTGAGTGAGCCACCCAATTATTGCACAGACACACTACTTTATTTATTTAACCAATGGTTACAGTCTCTAACCTTCTAACCCCCCCAAAAATACCACAAACAAATCCCAAGTTGCCTTAATTTTCAGTATATTATTCAGAACTTTCAAGTGATCCATTATCTCATGAGCTTTTGGAACAAAATTTGCATTTCGGTCTTCCTGATACCAAGTCCAATGCTCTCTAGCCATTGTACTATTGAGCTGCCATGAAACCTAGCTGGTCTTCAATTTCCCAAATATAAAGTGAAGAGTGAGGGCAAAATAGCCTTAGAGGCCTTTTCCTGCTTCTAGGATCTCTAAGGTACTTTTCAGCTCTAAAATGTCTTTTGTCTCTCAAAGAATTTTAATTTTGGAAGGGCAAGCTATATTCAGGAATGAACTATATTTAGAACAATATAGTTTTGTTGTTATCACTTGGAGAGTACTTGTTTCCTGGTGTACCATAGTGGTCTGGATATAGGTTACTTGCAAATATAGGCTATGCCTCTAAAATTAGATCTCTGGGAAGAAACAACTCAAGGGGCATATTCTTAAAGGTACCAGCAATTAAGGGATGTGCTCAAGGTTTAGAGGAGAAAGAACTGAGAGTGAAGAACAGTCTGTATTTAAACCAATCAGGTAAGAGAACTAAATTGTAGCTTTTCTCCCTTTGTGAATAAATCCTTGCAAAGCTCACTTGGACCATGATACGTGAAACGGGGGAACATGGAAGGAGAGGGGGTGCTTATGGTGGATACAGCATGGCTTCAAGGGACTTGCAGTTTAATAGAAGGGTGCCATTCATGAACACAAGTGTCACCGGTCATCGGGAACTTCGTTTTGCCGCCGGACTCAGATAACACTGGAGGAAAGCGTGAAGCTGACCACTGCACTGGCTCAAATCCAATTCATGCACGAATGAAGACATGGGATGCCATTGGTCCTCTTTAAGAACAAAGGATGGACAGCCACAACTGTAATAAAGGGAAAGTGAGATAAAAGCTGAGAAGAGAGCAGGGCAAAATGCGGAGAGAAATGTGAGCAGGGATGGTCAGGGAAGACTTCTGTAGGAAGCAGCTGCTGACCCACTAGGAGGAAGCTTTTAGTTATGGCACTGGATGGGGAAGAGGTTTCCAGCAAGGACATAAGGAGAACAGGGAATGATAATCCGTGAGATGGAGAAGATGGGAGGGCAACTCCCATGAAATATGAAAAGAGGCTCCTAAAATTAGAGGAAGCCTTGAATGCTAGGCTTTATACTTTATTAGGTAGGCAATGAGAAACTAGTGAGTGATTTTGTGTAGAGGAATGACCCAATCAGACATGATTAGGAAGATTTCTCAGTGGGAGATGAATTGGAAAGGAGATAGAAGGGAGGTAGGAAGCTGACACAGTCAAGAGGAAAGAGGACTAGATTAGGAACTGAAGAACTGGACTGTGTAACCTTACTCAAGTTGTCACCAGTCTCTGTGATTCAAGAGTTTTTAACTGTTCGTAGGAGTTGGACTAAGGAATTCTTAATCATAGACCCCTTTGACAATCTGGTGAAATCTATGAGCCCCTTTTCAGAATAATACTTTTAAATAAATAAAATATCTAGGATTACAAAGAAAATTGAAATATTTTTCTTTAAAAAACAAGTTTAGGAACAATAAGCTAAGAACCCTTATGCTAAACCCTTATTTCTGAAACCCCCTGCATATTAAGTACTTAACATTCTAAATTCTAGTATTGTAACTAGAATCTCTGACTTTTTAAATTCTCAGTTTCAGAGCCATAACAAGGAATTTTTCACTTGGAGCAGACAAGTATTACCAATGGAATCTAGTGCAAGAAGCCTGAGTGACCTTGGGTGGAGACTGAGGGATGAGATAATATCCACATGGGGTGGAGGGATAGAGAGGAGGGGTTGGTATGCTGGTAGAGACTCTGGGAAGAAGCTAGGTGGTTCAGAAGGTAGAGAGCTGGGCCTGTAGGCTGAAAGAGCAGAGGTCAAATACAGCCTCACACACTTAGTAGCTATGTGACTCTGAAGATGTCACTTAACTTCTAGTTGCCTCAGTTTCTTCATCTGTAAAATAGGGATAATAATGGCACCCAACTCAATTATTATGAGGATCAAATGAAGTAAAATTGTAAAGCACTTAGCACCATGTGACAAATAAACATTATATAAATGTTTGCTAGCATTATTATTACTACTATTACTACTGGGGAAGCTAAGGTATGGATCAGAGGAAGATCTCATGCCAGCACTCTTCTTGGTAGGTTCCTACTTTTATAAAGCTTTTTCTTTTCTTTTCTTTTGGTTAGGCAGGGGTTAAATGACTTGCCCAGGGTCACACAGCTAGGAAGTGTTAAGTGTCTGAGGCAGATTTGAACTCAGGCCCTCCTGAATTCAAGGCTGGTGCTCTATCCACTGCGCCACTTAGTTGCCCCTAGAGCTTTTTATTTTCAAAACATATGCATAGATAGTTTTCAACATTCACCCTTGAAAAACCTTCCAATTTTTTTCTTCCTCTCTTCCCACTACCTCCTCCCCTAGACAGCAATCCAATATATGTTTAACATATTAGCTTCCTACTTTTAAGCAGTTATTGTTCTTTTTGTGTTGCTGAAGCATGACAAGTCCCATCAGTACCTCCAACATTTGGTACCCTGGAGCTAAGCCTTCATTACCCAGTCCTATTTAAGGCTCTGAAAAAAAAAAAAAAAGGAAACTTCTACATTTTAACATTCTCTGCAGCTTTACCATTTTGCTTCCCAAATCCAAATATTCTATGTTCTAACACCACTTGCAGCTCCAATATTCCACATTCCTGTGTTCTCCAGAAGTAAAAAAACAAAAGTTCACAAAACTACCCAACAAACAAAAAGCCCTCTAAGTCTGTAAGCCTGGTTGGCAGGTTACCACACTAGTCCAGGCAGAAAGGGAGGAGAGCCTGAGAAGGTGGTGACCACCCATCCCCTCACTGCCTGGAAAAGCCCCTGGGGGAGCCTGTGGTTCTGATGGGCCCTGTGGCTCTGGCCTGTAAAGACTTGTCGTTATATCTTATTCATCTGGAAAACAATTTCCGGCCCTATGGAAAACCATGGCTTCCTCCCTGGCAAAATGATCGTCAGCATCGGAGCCGCTGACACTCTGGAACATGATTCACTTGGATGGTTACTGACTGCACATCCAATTCATTTCTTCTCGGGAGCACCGAGTTATTATCTGAAATGCACAAGGTGTCTGGGGGTAACATATGATCAGCGAGGGACGCTTCTGACGGCTTGAAAAGCAATCAATAAAGATTGTCTGCAGCAGTTTCCTGGGCCAGGGAACTTGGTGGTGAAATGAAGTGGTGGAGATTAACTGGGGGGCAGAAGGTGGAGAAGGGGGGCTGTGCCCAGCAAAAGCACCCAGGGTTTTAATTAAAGTGCCTAAGCTGCTCCTGCCATCCAGGAGTCTTTTGTCCCTTTCCCCTGGGTCCAGCTGGGCTTGATTCTACCACTCCTGGACATCCCCTTATGCAGGGGATAAGGGCTAGAGAGGAATTGGGCACAGGAAGATAAGCAGAGAGGGAAGGGACCGGAGAGCTTAGAAATGGAAGCATCTCTCAATGATGAGTTAACTGGAGTCCTGGGAAGGAGAAGAGGCCTATGAAAGGCAGCATATAAAAAGCCAACTTGAATGTTCTTTCTGCCCCTCTGCTTCCACCCTCTCTCAGTCTTGAATTCCATGCTACCTCAGTTGGTATCACTGTTGGCATCTAGGAAAAGGAAGCTGAGGCAGTTTGGGGGTCTGGGTGGATGCCGGACTGTGGAAGGCCCCTTGCAGAGCTGCCCCTGTAGCCTTTCCAAGTCTCCTGAAACCTGGGGAAGGATTTCCTGATACCATGGGTAGGGTAGTGGAGAAATAGGCTATGACCTCAGAGGTAACGTCCCTGTCCCTCAAAACCCTCCAAGGGGTAAAGAAATGGTTCAGGATGATTACCTCTCCCCAGGAGACAGGTTTTCCAGGAGGGTGAAGGAAGGCAGAGTCCCAGAAGAGCTCAGGTTGGCCATTCTTTAGGAATGAATGGGGGGGATGCAGGTGGGGTTATCTTAGAGTGGCTCAAAAGATGTAGGGGCATATTCAAGGTTGAAGTGGCTAGGTTCTCCACTTTTCTTTTTCTTTAAAACCCTTTAAGTCCTCACATCCACTCACCCTCAGTTTCCATCTTCCTTCCTTGGACAGCACCAAGGCCTGGAGCAGAACTCAGCAAATGACAGGTGGGACAGTCAGGGAACCTAGAAAACTCCCAAAAAAGTCACCTACTGCCATCTAACAGATCTTACTTGGTCCTTTTTCTCATCTTGCTAAACAAAGGTACAGAATCCTAGAAATTTAATGCTACAAGGAATCTTAGAACAAAGAACATAAAAAGTTGGAAGGGATATTAGAACATAGATTATACTGTTAGACTTTGTGGGGCTTAAGAACATAGAATGCTGGAATATGGAACATGAAATATTAGAACATAGAATAGTAGAGCTAAATAGAACCTTAGAATATATAATATTCAAGCTGGAGGGACTTTAGTCCAACTTCCCCCTTTTATAGAGTAAGAAACTCATGCCTAGAGATATGAAGTTACTTACTCAAGACCAGTTAGTAAGTGGTGGAGCCCAGTTTTGAACCTGGGTCCATTGAGTCCAAAGCCAAATGTCCTTTCTACTATCCCACCAACTTGATAAAACCCTCTTTATCACAGCATGCCCCTTGGCCCTGTGGGGGTCACCAGGCATCAGCTTGCTCCTCCAGGGTGACTGCCTCTCAGTTTAATAAGAAATGTATAAAAATAATAACAAGGGAAACACATGTATATTATTTTTCAAGTGTAGGCCTAGCAGCTCCCTGTTATTTCAGCAGGCGTTCTAGGGGGAGCGTCCGTGGAGCACATTACCAGTAATTTAAAGTTGCCGTGTGTATTGATTATTTATGCTGGTACATAAAGCCTGCTCTCTCTGTGCCCAGCTCCAGCCTTGATAAACTGTGTATGTTAAATTACCATCGCCAAATGTGGGCGCAGAATCTCTAGGCGAATGTTGTGGGGTTTTTTAATATATAGAGAGAGATAGATCCCCTCTTTGTCGGGGACTTGCCGGGTGCCTCTCTAAATCACGCTGCCCGTATGAATAATAAATAAGGACGACTCATATCCTTAATATTATTCTCATGTCTTATTAAACTAATATTTCAAAAAACTTTTATTCCCCGTCTGGTTTCAGGTCAGGAACAAAGCCCCAGCTATGCCCACTCGGGTTGTAGAAGCCTTGGGGAGAACTAGCCCGGTACAGGTCAGAGAAGGGGGTAAGGGAAGACCTGGCATACTGGGGGGCTATTTTAGTCCTCCCCCTGAGCTATTCTTCATTGTGTACCCCCTTTTCAAGGTCAGGCACCAACTATGGAAAAGGGAAGCAAGAGAGGAAAAAGAAAGAAGGGACAGAGAAGGGAAAGAGAAAGGAAAGAGAAGGGAAAGAGAAGGAAGGAAGGAAGGAAGGAAGGAAGGAAGGAAGGAACAAATGAATGAATGAATGAATGAAGGAATGAAGGAACGAAAGAGAGGGAAGGAGAGAGAGAGAAAGGGAAGGAGAGAGAAAGGGAGGAGAGAGGGAGAGAAAGAAAGGGAAGGAAAAAGGAAAGGAAATGAAAGAAAAAAGACGGAAGGAAAGGAAAGGAAAAAGAGGGAAGGAAAAAAAGAAAGGAAAGGAAAGGGAAAGGGGAAAGGAAAGGGAAAATGAGAGGAGAGGAAAAAGAAGAGAAGAGGAAAAAGGAGAGGAGAGGAAAAAGAAGAGGAGAGGAAAGGAAAAGAGGAAGGGAAAGGAAAAAGAGGGAAGGAATGAGGGAAGTAAAGAAGAAGGGAGGGGTGGAAGTAGGGAAGGAAGAAGGGAGGTTTGGAGGCAGGGAAGGAAGAAGGGGGGGATGGAAGCAACGAAGGAGGAAGGGAGGGATGGAGGCAACGAAGGAGGAAGGGAGGGAGGAAGGGAAGAAGGGAATAGAAGCAGGGGAGGGAGGTAGGGAGAGAAGCAGGGGAGAGAGGTGGGGAGGGAGGAGGAGAGGGAGGGAGAAGAGAAGGCAAAAAATTCAAGGTGGGAGAAGGAAAGGAAGGAGAAAGGGAGAAAAGGACAGAAAGGAGAAAATGAATTGGGAATGAGGAAGAAAATTAAAGGAGAAAAGAAAGGAGAGAATAAATAGGAGAAAAGGCAGAGAGAAAGAAGGAAGGAGAAAGGAAGATTATACAGAAAGGAAGTAAAGAAGGTAGAAAGAAAAGGGTCGAAAAAAGGAGAAATAAGGGAAAAAGACAGGGCTATTTTTTCAAAGCTCCTTTATCCCTTCCTTCCCTGCTCTTGTTGCTATTAAGTTGATTTCTCTGGAGAGAGCAAAGCCAGACCTTAAAGGGGTCCTGTTTAGTCTTGGATGTTGACTCACTAGGAAATGGAGGACAGGCAGGGTGGAGGATGGGAGTCTAAGATCTAAGTGATCTACCCTTGACTTGCTGTATGACTGGACAAATCATTTAGTCTCTCTGAGTCCCAGCATCCTCAAATATAAAGTAAAGAACTTGCAGAGAGGCCCCTGCGGAGGATACAGGATTTCTCTAAAGGCTCTAATTCAAGTTGTCACTAATCTAGGTTAGTCCCTTTCCTTCTCCAGGCCCAATTTGTAAAATGAAGAAATTGAAGTACTTGTTCCCTAAACTTCCTTCCAGCTCTCACAGACTCATTTGTGTGATTCATAATAGTTAATCAGAGTGACAAGAGCAATGGATTTGGAGGCAGAAGAACTGAATTCAAATTCTGTCTCTATCACTAAGTCAATGAGTAAATAATTTAAGAAAAATGCATAAATATACACATACTAGTCTACCCAGACATGCTAGAACATGTTTATGACCACATGTACAGACACAGTAAACTCAAACCAATTTCAAACTTTACTTCTACTTCTTTCCACTGGGGCTGGGAAGAACAAGACTCAACATCCTTCCACATGGCCATCCTTCTACAAGGTGTTCCAAAAGTCTTAGGGCAGTTTCCAGTTATTAAAGTACTATTGAATTTAATTATATTGATAATTAATTATAATTTATACTTACATTATTTTGATTGAATTAATGAAATGTAATTGTACTATGTGCAACTAGGTGGTGCGGTGAATGAATGTTGGAACTGGAGTCTGAAAGATTCATCCTCCTAAGTTCAAATCTGGCCTCAGATACTTGCTAGCTATGTGACCCTTGTTTGTCTCAATTTCCTCATCTGTAAAATGAGCTGGAGAAGGAAATGGCAAACCATTTTTTTTTGCTAAAATACAATGGGGTCATAGAGTTGAACATGACTGAAATGATAGAGTAATTATTATATTATTAAGCTATTAAAGCTTAAAACTACACAAAAATTTTGGGAACCTTGTATCAGAAAATAGTGTTTCAACTTCTCTTGAGTATGTGTATTTAATCACAAGTGAATTTATGTGAATTGTGTATTTGTATAGTTGGACTTATATATAAATATAATTGTGTACATGCACAAGTGTTTGTATATGAAGTCCTTTTGTGAATGTACATATTCATATGTTATCTCCTCATTTCTAGAAGCTATGCCCTGAGAAGCAGCCCTACATCATGCTCCAGCTTTGTTTTATGGTATGTGAATTCGGGATGTTTGTTGGTTGGTCACCCACATCACACTCCTGATGTATTTTGAACAGGCTGGCCATCAAAACCCCAGCCCTTTTTTTCACAAAAACTGTTCTCTACCAATCCACCTCCATCTTGAACTTAGGAAGTTGATTTTTGGAAGCCAAATAAAAACTTTCTATTGATCCCTATCTCATCCTATTAGACTCAACCTAATTTTATAGCCCAATGAGATCTCACTGGTTTGTGACTCATCCAGTGTGTTATCTTTCTTTCCCAGCTTTCTGTCATTTGCAGAATTAATAAGTATTCTATCTAGAGTTTTATCCAAGTCACTGATGATGTTAATGAGCACAAGAACAAGCACAGCTTTCTAGGCACTCCATTGAAGACTTCCTTCTATGCTGACTTTGAGTTATTAAGACTCTTTGAGTCTTGCAGTTCAAACATCTGAATCCCTCTAATTTTCTATCATCTAGTTCAGAGGTCCACAAACTATGGTCTGTTACCTATTGTTGTCCAGCCAGTGAGTTAAGAACCATTTTTACATTTTAAAATATGAAAATAACCAGTGGCCTATATTTAGCCTGTCTCTGTCCCTAGTTTGCCAACCCCTGAAGTCCATGCCTTTTCAATGAAGTACCTAGCCATTCTCCTCCTGACAGATGCCACTTTCCCTACAGACCTATAAAATCAAATAGTGGGGACCTGTCTTCTCGGGTCAGCTCAGGTGTATGAATTCTGTCACCAATGTGGTACCGCCTGTCTAGCAGTGGGCGGACCATCTCAGTGTGTTTCTCCCTTACTGGAGCCTGCAGAAACACTTGTCAGGGATATCGTAGAGGGGGTTCTGCTTCAGCAATGGATTGCACTCATCCTCTGAGGTCCCTTCCAGCTTGGATTTTATGAATTTTAATGAATGCCTAAGACCATATGAGGGAGCAGAGAGGGTGGAACGTTAAGGCATCTTAATACACGTGGGACACACTATGATGATGAAAACAGCTCATATTAATATAGCACTTTAAGGATTTCAAAGTACTTCCTTCACAGTGTTTTTCTCTTAAATTGGAAATAAAAGCATTATTAGCCTCAAATTATAGATAAGGAAACTGAGGCTTAGAGACAAAGGCAGCATAGTGTGATGGAAAGAGCAGTGAACTTGGAGTCAGAAGACCTGGGTTTTTTGATTTCTGATTTGTCTGCTTTTTAAAGAGGTAATAGAATATAGTGGGGAAAGACTCTTGGATCTGCTACATCTCTGTAATATCTAATCTGGAGTAAATACCAAACAAAAAACAAAAAATAAATAAAAACTGAGTTTAGATTCTGAATACTGCTACTTATTTCCTGTGTTTCCTTGGACAAGGCAATTCTCTTGACATCAGTTTCCTCCTCTGTAAAATGAGTGGATTGGACTTTATAAAGTCCCTTCCGGCTCGACAATCTACAAATCTGTCAGAGGCGAAGTAACTTGCTTTTATTAACATATCTAAGACTCAAATATTGTCGTTTTTGTTGTTCTCCTCTTCTTCCTCCTTTTCTTTCTTTCTTCTTCTACCATGGCCGCCACCACCACAACTCCCCAAAAAAGAAATGAACCAGAATTAGAGGGCCTTCATTCCTAATGGGTGAGTCCCCAATGATGGGCTTAGAATCAGGGGCTGCTTGAGGAGTTAAAATGGGGGCTAGTGGCCACACCTATTGGAACCCCACCTCCCTCTGTTAGCCCCTCACTACTTTCCCTCCCAAAGGCTGAGCTGCTTGGTGATGTGATCCATCCCGAAGAGGAAGTCACCTTACCAGAGCATCATCCCGCCCCACTGGAGAGAGGAGTCAGCCCTGGACTCTCCTCTATCCCAGGCAAGCAGGAGTGGACCTCTAACCTTGTTGGGACAGGCAGAGAGGAGAGCATAATGCTAGATTATCACTAACAGGAGAATGAGGGAGAGGCCAGACCTCCAACAGATTGTGGTCCTGAGGGGAGGGACTGTTTCTAAGGGAAATGGAAGTTGGGAGGCTTAGGGTTCCAAGAAGGTATTTCATCATTTAGATTTTCCTTCCCTCTTACTCATAGCAGTGCTGGATATAGACATTTTCTCCATGGTGAGAGAAAGAAAAAAAGAGAAGAGGGAGGGAGAGAAGAGAAAGAAGGAGTTGAGGGAAGGAGAGGGAGGATAGGGGAGTAGAAGAACAAGACCAAAAATAAGGTAAATTTTGTGGGTCTCATTCTCTATGCTATTATCTCTCATTTCTCCTTCCTTTGTCTCTTAGAGGCTTTCTATTCTACTGCTCCCTCTCTTTCCCTCTTCTCTATTTCTTTCCTCTTGTCTTCCTACCTCAAAAAGTATATTTTACTGTTGCCCTTTTTACATCATTGTCTTTTCTCAATGTCTCCCTCTACAAATCCCTGCCTAGTAACAAAAATAAGTTATGCAAAACAAACCAGAGGTCTTTTTTCTTATCTCTCTCTTCTTTCTTCTTCCCTCTATGTATCACTTTCTCTCTCTCTTTCCCTTATCATCCTCTCTGACTTTCCTTCTTTCTCTTCCTCTCCTTCCTCCTTCTGTCTAGATCGCTCTTCTTTTCCTTCTTCTTTTTCTCTTTTGCTCTGTCTCTCTACCTCTTTCCCTTTCTCCTTTTCTCTCTCTCATTCCTGGCTCTCCTTTTTTCTGTATGTTTCTCTTTGACTGTATACATGTGTTTGTCTCCCTCTCCTCTCACCTCTTGTCTTTCTCTACCAGACCTATATTGCCCATTTCTATCTGGAGCAATGATTGCAAACTATACTTCTTGTTCCCTAGAAAAGGAACTGGGGGTAATTCCTGCTCAGATCTTGGGCTTCAGGAAAAGCAAACAGCCTCCATACCCAGAACTTGGAATTGTGCCAGTCCCTAAATGGGCTCTCATCTTTTCACAGCCCCCAGAACTGTCCCATTTCTAAGCTGCCTTCTCTTCCTCCTGATGTCTTTCCTGTTCACACAACATAAAAATGTCACTTGTTTTTATAACCCATTGGACTGGGGCTCCTTCTGTTCTCTCATTTTATGAACCAATGTATTAGTGGGACAAGAACAGTAAGGTGGGGTTGGAGGCCATTCACCTGTGACCCTTTTTCTGCAAATGCCCTAATTATTTATTGCTTTGTGACAATCCTGTTTTCATAAATTAGCCACCCTTCCTGGAACCACCCTTGGGTCCTGAATCAATACTTTGAAGTCCGTCTAATGCCCAATTATTAATAACGGCATGGAAGGCAGGGGCATAGATGAACTAAGAAAGGAGCCTATATGTAGCCAGCCAGCCCTAGGGGGCAGGAGGAGATACAGACGCTGTGAGTGGGACATGTTGGGTGGAAGGACCTAAAGAGGGAGCTCTGGTGTAGTCTAAAGTACACTGGACATTTCTGTTATACATTTTCTTCCTAATACTCTAAGAAGGGTTGAGAAATGGTGTAAGACATTTGCCTACTGTCACTCAGATGGCAGCATGACAGAGCTGCTACCGAATCCTGATCTTGAGGTGCCAAGGCTAATGACATTTCAAGTCCCAGTTCCACCACTTGCTATGTGACCGTGGGTAAATCACTGCACTTCTCTGAGCCCCAGTCTTCCCATCGGTAAAAATGGAGCTAGTATGAACAATCTCAGAGTGTTGAGAGGAAAGCATGCTATAAATTATAAAGTACCATAGACATGTGAGCTATTCTATTCTGAAGGAAGGGGAGAGGGAGAAATCTAGCAGAGAGAAGGTATAACAGAGCCACAGAGCCAGAAATAACTCTAACACTGCGATGAAGGAGGGACCATGGAGGGTGAGAGGAAAGGAAAGAGTACTGAGCTTAGAGCTTAGGAGTCTGGATTAGATGCAGAGAGAATTACAGCATGGAGCATTAGAAGTAGAAGGACATTAGAATGTAAAATATTAGAACATAAAGTCACAGACTATCAGAGCTGGAAGGGATTTAGAGTCCCATTGGTCAGTCCCACCTTTTCATTCTATAGATGAGGAAACTGAGATACAGAAATGCTTAAGTGACTAACTCATAGTTACATTTTTCCTTTTCTTAAAGTAGATTTTTCCTAGTATCTTTTGTTTCAACATCATGTAGATTTCTCTGTATTCTTTCCTCTCCCTGCTCCCAGAGACTCATTCCTTTTAACAAAGAATTTAAAAAAAAATAAGAGAAAAAGCATTTAGCGAAACCAACAAACACATTGGGGGGAAAAAAAGTTGATGTTCCATAGAATGTTCCACACCCATGGATTCCCACTTCTGCCAAGAAGCATGGGCAGATATCTTATCCTAGCTCTTCTTTGGGACCAAGCTTGGTCTTTGTAGCTTTGCAACATTTATTATTTATACTTATTGTTCTTTCCATGTACATTACAGTAGTCACAAAGAGTTCTGCTCTTTTTTTTTTACTTTGCATCAGTTTAAACAAATCTTCTCTATATTCATCACATCGCCATTTCTCACAGCACGATACTATTCGATTCATCCAGGTCCCACACTTTAACTATTTCCCAATTAATCGGCATTTGTTTGACTTCCAGTTCTTTGCTATTAAGGTCACTTATGATGGGACTAGTATCCCAGTTCTAGCCATGTCATTCAGCAACACTTTCAGGCTCTAAACACAGCCTCAAAGGCTTTTCTTGCTTTTTCTAACAGCTTGCACTACTGGTCTCACAGGTTTTGAGGGGTTTTTTTTGGGGGGGAGTGTTTTTAAAATATTCATATATAATATAGATGTGAGTTGTTACCCATGGCATTATGCTATCATAAGATCATGGGTCCTAGAGACGATTGCAGAGGTCATATAGTTCAACTTTCTCATTTAACAAATGAGGAAACTGAGGTCCAAAGAGGTTTACCTAAGTCCACACAGATAGTAAGCTATTTCCTGAGACAATAATTATAATAACTCATGTTTCCAAAGACATCTGCCGGTGCAGCAGATTCGAGTCACAAGACTTATGTTCAAATGTAGTCTCAGACATTCCCTAGTTATGTGACTCTGACCAAGTCACTTTCCCCACCCCCAAAACAGGAATAATAATCGCACCTCATCTCCCATAATTACTGAGAATCAAATGAGATTGTTGTTAAGGACTTAGCACAATTCCTTGTATATAGTAAGCACCATATAAATGTTAGCTATTTATTATTATTGTTACTATTATGCTTTGATAATTCTTTAGAATTTACAAAGTATCTATTTCATTAAAAACATATTAAAATCATTGATGCAAAAAGCATACTTCCATTACCCATATCAGCTTGGGAGAAGATATCTAGGTCTCTAATAGAATGCCTGAGAGATCATAAAACCATAGATTCAGAGTTGTAAGAAACCTTAGAGATCATTAAGCCAATCTCTCATTTTACTGAAGAAAAAACCAAGTCCCAGAGAGTTTAAGAGTTTTACTCAAGTCAAATATTCTGATTCTAAATCCAGATCTCTGAATTTGGATCTGTTTTAGGTGCTGCTGCTCAACATTTTTATTAATGACTTACATGAAAATGAAGATGATATATTTATTAAGCTTTCATATGATGCAAAGGTTGTTAGACAGTTAACACACTGAATGATAGGATCCAAAAAGATCTCAAAAAGTTAGAAAGATGGATTTTATCTACTAAAGAGAGACTTAATAAGAATAAATGGGGCATCCTTCACTTAGAATCAAGAAAGAAAAAGAGAGAGAAAGAGAGAGAGAAAGAGAGAGAAAAAAAAGAGAGAGAAAGAGAGAGAGGAGAGAAAGAAAAGAGAGAAAGAAAGAGAAAGAGAAAGAAAGAAAAGAAAAAAAAACCTGAGGGTATACTAGTATACTAGTTAGTTTCCTACTAATAACCAAGATTAGCATGGAGCAATGACTGCCAATGAGATGAAAGGGTCTTAGAGAATCCAACCTCCTCATTTTACAAATGAGGAAATGGAGGCACAGAAAAGCAAAGTGCCTAGAACCCCATAGCTAAAAAAAATGGCCAAAGTAAGCTTTGAATTCATGTTTTTCTGACTCCAGTTTCAAATATGACCTTAGACATTTCTTAGCTGTATGATCCCGGGAAAGTCACTTAATCTGTTGGTCTCAGTTTCCTCATATATAAAATGAGCTGGAGAAGGACATGGCCAGCCCTCCAGTATCCCTGCTAAGAAAACCCCATAGATAGAACTATGGTCCATGGGGTCAGGAGAGTTGGACTGAATGACTGACCAACGATGACTTTTGATTCCAGGTCCTGGACATCGCCACTATATACCGTGTTCAATTGCCCAGATGAGACCACAAGCCCTATAGAGACTGCATGCCATGCAAAGTTCCCACAAAGAGCACCACGATCCTAGAGCACTGGAGACACAAGTTGCCTCTATCCACATATACTTTGACCAAATGTGTTTCCTACATGCATATTCTTCCACATCTATTTTGTATCCATTCTTCTTGCTAATGAGGTTTGTATTTGTGAGAGAGTGGACCCCAGATTTATTGGGGAAATGTTATTACTACCTCATGTTATTTTAGTAAATGCTTTTGCTTTGGATTATTTGTGTCCTCTGACCAACTTGCAAATGTTAACATCTTGGTGGGAAATATACATGGTTCTAGGTAGATTCCAGCCCACAACGTACCTTAGATTTGCTTATGATGTCTTGGGAACCCACTATGTGAGTTGGTATGGCAGGAGGGAGTTGTAAGGTTCCATACATCATTACAGAACAATTACATTAGACAATTACATAACAGAAGCTGATGAGAAAAAATGATTATGAACCCAAATGGTCAGGGAAGGACTTTTGGAGGATTTTGGAGGAGGTGACATTTGAGAGATACTGGACAACAACATAGAAAAAGCAGGGAGGAAGTGTTTTCCAAACTCAAGAAATATCATGAACAATACACAGACTAAGAAATGAATAAGACTAGAGGTGTGCTGGAACAAGCTCAAGTGGTCTCAAGGGCTGACTTAAATTTTCAGTGTAAGCATTTACACCTCAAAAATCAGCCAACACTACAAATCAGGATTTGATTTATTTTGTTTATTGTCTAGATTAAGAAAATGATGGAGAAAATGTTAATGGTGTGGATCAAAGCTTACAATGTGTCATGTATTTGGGGTTGTTAAATATGCACCAACACATTAATAAATAGGACATCTATGAGGAATACTCCAGCTGGTTTGGAATAAAGAATGTATGAAATCCAGAAAGATAAAATAGTGCTTCATTATTAGAAAGCCTTGAACTCTGGGCAGAGGAGTTTGAACTTTATTTAGAAGATAATAGGGAAGCAATAAAGATTTCTGATCAGAGGATTGACAATGAGAAATTATTTTGACAATGGTAAGAAGGATGGATTGGGGTAGGGGTAGAGAGGTGGAGTATGGATAAAAATACCTCCAAGGAGATTATTGCCATAGTAAATTTAATTCAATTCAATAAGTATTTATTGAACACCTATGCATCAGGCATTGGACTGGGCCTTGGGACTACAAAGATAAAAACAAAATTGTCCCTGCTCTTAGTTGGTTAAGAGGATTTGAACTACAGTGATAATGGTGAGATTGAAAAAAAATAATTCAATAATCGAGACATTATAGGATGGAATTAACATGATCTGGTAACTGATTGGACAAAGAGAAATGACAAAGAGGGAACAATCACTGATCACAGAATCTAGATCTAGAAAATTCAGTGATTCTTGCTCCAACCCAATTCAGTGATAGTTGGGACTGGGGTCAGAACACAATCATTTTCAGCCATGTGTGACTGTTCATGACCCCATTTGGGATTTTTTTTTGGCAAGGATACTAGAGTAGTTCACCATTTCCTTCTTCAGTTAATTTTGCAGGTAAGGAAACTGAGGTAAACAAGGTTGAGTGACTTGTGTAGGGGTCACACATGAAGTTTCTGAGGTCATATTTGAACTCAGGAAGATGAATTTTCCTGACTCCAGACCCAGCACTCTATCTACTGGTCCACCAGCTGCTCTAAAAGCATGAACTAGACATAGGTCTGAAAATTTCATTCTCTTGTTTAATAGACTCCACTGACTCCATGTTAACTCTAAGATAAAATATAAACCCTGCTCTGTTTGTTTATTAAAACCCTTGACAACCTAGTTTCAATATAATTTCCCATTTTTATTAAACATTATTCCTAACATTCTACAAACCAGGCTTTGTACTGTTCTTCACATATCACATTAAATTTCAAATCTCAATGCTTCTGCAGTCTCCAATGCATTTCTTCTACATTTCCTAAAATTCCTAGTTTCCCTCAAAACTCAGAATCATCTCTTACGTGAAGTATTTCCTATCTCCCATCAAACTCCAGTGTTAGTGCCTTCTCTTAAAGACAGATATGAGAGACAGAGACAGAGAGAAGGGAGAAAGGCAAAAGAGGAGAGAAACACAGAGACCATATTCGTTTTGTATATATGCTTTTGTATCAATGAAATCATGATCCACTGTTTATCTTGGGCTATATTTTGAATATATTGATGTGGGTTCATGGTGTTTCTACTGATAGAATGTGAGCTCTCTAAGGGAAGGAAATACTACATTTCTGGTTTGATTTTACCTCCATGACCTAGCAAAGTATTTGATGCATAATAAAATGTTTGTTGATTGAGTGATTGATGATCACTAATAAATAAGTGTAAAAATGTTGCAA
This sequence comes from Myrmecobius fasciatus, assembly GCA_023553655.1. Lineage (NCBI taxonomy): Eukaryota > Metazoa > Chordata > Mammalia > Dasyuromorphia > Myrmecobiidae > Myrmecobius > Myrmecobius fasciatus. The sequence goes on along the minus strand of JAJPUD010000168.1, from coordinate 522,966 downwards.
AGTACAAAATCATCTCTTTCAGGGAGAAGGCAACTGACACTCACATGTTGGAGGGAGATGTCATTGGGAAGGGCTTTCTGCAGGAGGTGTTATATGAGAGGAAACTAAAGCAAGCTGGAGATTCTACAAAGGAGAGGGGTGGACACTGGGCGTTCCAGGTATGGGAGACTGTGCTTGAATACAGAGAAAGGAGCTGTAAAATCATGTATGAGGAACAAGAAGTAGTTTGGTTTGAAGGCAGTGTCTGTGAGGTGGATAACATGTGGGACATTGAAGGAAACAACAGTCATCCATGTGAGTTAAAAGGAGGAAGTAGGATCACACACAAGACCTCTAAGGGGAAGCTGAAAGGTCCTGGATATCTCTCAGAGGCTACCAGTAGTTATCATTCCTTACTCCTTCCATAATATACCACACAACAGTTTTTTAGTGACAGCATGGTTCCATGGAAAGATTTCTCACCTTGACATTCAAGCCCTTGGATTTGAATCTTAAGTCTGCCACGTACACATGATGACATTTGCCCATTGGCATTAACACAGATATGTGTGCTCACACACACAAATAGGCAGTGTGGTCCAGTGGGTCCTGGGTTCAAAACCTGTCTCTTTTGCTTACAATCTGCATGATGCTGCTGGACAAGTCATCTCAGCTATTTAGGGTTGGTTTCCTCATTGAAAAGAAAGGATTTTGAACTCGATGGCCTCTAAAGTCCCTAATTCAAGCTCTGAATCTAAGCCCCTGTGACTCTTGCAAAGTCCAGGCTAGTCTGAGAAGACTACCTTGGGAATAAAGAATTTACATCCTCATTTTTCCTCCAAACAAGGTATGGGTTTGGGGATCCTTCTGCTTACCTCCTGTGCACATCTCCCACAGTGCCCCATGATTGCTAACGCTCCTACCCCTCTGTTCTGAACTCTAGGCTCATTGTAATGTTAGAAAGATTGGTGTTGGGGAATGAAGGTGATCTAAAAATAAAAGATATCAACTTTATTTTTCATTTGTTTATTTTTTATTTTTTTGCTGAGGCAATTAGGGGTTAAGTGACTTGCCCAGGGTCACACAGCTAGAAAGTATTAATTGTCTGGGACCATATTTGAACTCAGGTCCTCCTGACTTCAGGGCTGGTGCTCTCTCCACTGCGCCACCTACCTGCGCCAAGAAATCAACTTTTAAAAAAAGACTGGCTGTCAAAGAGTATTGGACACTTGCCAGGGCTCCCCCGTGGAAGGCTCCTTTGCCCCCCCAAACTTTCTATGGAAGGCTCTGCTTCCCCTTTCTTACAGTGTGAAGTTCCCTTCTTCGAGAACTTCTGTCCCTTAGAAGGCAAGTCTGTTAGAGTAAATGGGGAGGGTAAAGTCCATGAAGTCCATTCAGACAAAAGATATACGTACAAATACACATGGAGGATATAACCACATGGAGGATATAACCACATGGAGGATATAACCACATGGAGGTTATGATAAAACATGGAGAAATGACCACACAAGCTAACAGGTGTGCATATTCTATTTGCTCATATCAGACTTACACATATCCACTCATATATGCACACTACATTTACCAAAGAGATTTGCTTCTGGACACAAAAAAGCCACAAACACCTGTAGATTAATCATAATCAATAACAAACTCAGTCCCCACGGACACACATGGCCATGACTGACCCACTCAGGCACACACGCGCACAGCGACACAGAAGCAGACCTTGCAGACGTGCCTGCACACAGGCAGGACCCCCACCCCCTCTGCCCCCAACACACTCACACAGAGACATAAGCACGCAGTCTGGAGCACAAAGACTTCCCCGCAGCCCGGGCCAGCCTTTGCTCTCTCACTCAGACTGGGCCGGACATGGAGGAGCTCCAAGCCTCAGCTGGCTCCCACAGCACCACCATGTGGGCAACACTGGGCACCTTGCAGAATGTGAGAACGGAGAGCCAGAATGCGAAGGATTAGGGATGGAGGGGGTTTGGCTTAGGGCTGTGGGGTTTGCACTGAATCAAACAGAGCCTTAAGAATCGCAGGGAAGTCTGAACATTAACACCCTACCCACCCGGGCTCCAGAGACGCGGGTTGGAGAAAGACAGCCCCGATATCATAAAAGCTTTATCGGGACTTGATCTGGGATCTTATGACTCTCTCTCTTTGGGGTCACCCCAAATCACTGCATATTTCCTGTCCCACAACCTCATTCTCAAAGCTTTCATTATAACCTGCTCCCACATCTCTCAACCCAAATCTCTTCCTGGCTCCCTGTCACAAATATTCACGTTTGATGACTTCTAAATGTACCCCAACCCTCATATAGTACCTGATCCCTAACCTCACCCCAGACTCTCACTCCCTAATCTTCCAGTTCTCCCATATTCCCCAAGTTGTGACCTCATTGTAGCCCCCTCTTATGCTCCTTAACCCCCAATCTCAGCCCAAGTTCTCTCATGCGGCCTTTCCAATTATCCCCCAAATTCAAAAGCCTTTAAGCCCCCTACCCATGTCCCTGAGCCCTCTGTACTCTCCCTTACCAAACCCGCAAACACTTTAGTCCAAGTCCTCAAACATTCTCTGTCCTTTGAACCCAACACTTTACTCAATCCTGCCCTCAATCCAGATATTCCCGTAATCCCCCCAATTTCCCCTAACCCCAGACTTCTGGGTTTTCTGATCCTCGACTTCCCGTCAGACCTCCCTACACATCCCCATCACCAGCTCCTACAGTGTCAAGCCCGTAGTCTCGCCCACCGTTTCTTCGGTAACATGCTTCCAGACTGTGGTACACCCAGCCAAAGCTCCACGCACCCTAAAGCCCAACCTTGTTCCAGTCCTTTCGTTCTTCCTGAATTAATGCCCCAAACTCTCGTGCCCTAACACTCGCCACGGCTTCTTCTAAGCAACCTGACCTTAGCCCTCCAGCCTTCAGAAACGCCTCGAATGTCCCCAAGCCTCCGGACACTGATCCTCAGACCCTTGCACGTTCTCCAAGCGTCACTAGCCGTCCCCCCCACCCCCCCACCCCCCCCACCCCCAGATCCCACACGGCCCTTACTCCCTCCAAACCCTCCCACACTCCACCTTCGACCTAATCAACCAAGCCTCCGGCGAGGTCCCCTCCAAGCACTTCTCCCCAGGCTCCTCCGCCCTACCTGTGTCACAATAACCCCGAACCTGCTCCTCCAGACGCCCCTACCCCTGCATGTTCCCTATTCTGCCTTCCAGGCCTTGTCAGTAAGAAAGAGCTCTGCAGGATTTAATTTAAATCCTTCTTGCCTCCCATCCCAAAGCCCTGTGGATGCACGAAGGGCGTGGATTTCCTCATTATAACCCCCCAGAAGCAGAGGCAGAGAGAAGGTCCGCCTGGGACAAAAGCAGAAGTTCTTCTGTGAGAAGTCCCGGGGTGAATGCCCGTCCACACTGTGAAAGGCCGACTTACCTCGTCCGCAGCAAGGGGGCGCAGCACCGAGTCTGCAATCAAGAAGACCTGAGCCGACATACCTACTAGTTGCGTGACCCCTAGAGACCGCCTCAGTTTTCTCAGCTGTAAAATGGGGATCATTTACCGCATACGGTTGTTGTTCAAATATGAAATATTTGAAAGCACTCCGCATAGTGCCGGGCAGACATTCGGCCATTTTCCCATTATGTCTGAATCTTTGTGACCCCATTTAGGGCTTCCTTGGCAAAGATTCCAGATTGTTTTGCCACTTCCTTCTCCAGATCATTTTACAGATGTGGAAACTGAGGCAAACAGCACCCAGAGTCCACAGCTACTAAGTGTCGGGCCAGATTTGAAGTCCTCTTGACACCAGGCCTGGGACTCTATCCACTACACCCTCCCCTCCCTTCCCTCCCTCCCCCCCCCCTTCACATAACCTAGTACACAGTAAGTCCTTAATAAATGCTCTTATTAAACTCTCCTTTTCCCAATATTAAGTAAACTTCAGGAAATTAACTATTACATTTGTTTTTGTATCTCTGTTACCTATCTGAGTTCCTGGCTCATAGTAGGTGCTTAATAAATGCTTATTAATTGATTGTGTATATCTATGATTAGGATTATAAATTTAGAGCTGGAGAGCGCCTCAGGAGCCATCTAATACAACCTAGTCATTTGAGGGATGAGCAGATTGAAATCAGAGAGAATATATGACTTAGCCAAACTCCCACAGGGGACCAAGTTTAGAATTCAGGTCCTCTAACTCAGATCTGGAATTCTTTTCCTTTCTGAGGTGCCCTTTGAAAGGGTATCTGAGGATACCCTTTGAAAGCCCAGAGCTTCTTTGAATTTAGGACTATGTGTGTTCCAAGTGTGTGTGTTTCTGTCCTTGTATGTTTGTGTGTGAAACTTTGGGGTGCATATTGATGACTTTTTCTGTGTATGAGAGTATGACTTATGTGTGCTTTCGAGTGTTCACATATATAGAAGTTTGTTTGGGTCTCTGTCATTTTCTATGTACCAATGAACACAGGACGGTATCCTTGTCTGTCTTTGTCTTGATAAAAGAATGGGGGAAATTTACCCTGGAAACTATAGTTACAAACCCCGTGGCAAAAAGAGGTACCCTGAAAAGAGAAGCTATATTTAATATATAATAATAAAGCCAGTTTCTCCAGGGTAGACAAGGAAACTCTCCAAAATGTAGATGTTCCATTTTTTCCTACTAATATTAGTCTGGGAAGAAGTAATCACAAAGAGATGAGGCTTATAGAAATGACTCCCCAGAGACTTTCAGGCAAGATTTCTGCCTAAACAGGTGGCAATAATTACATGCAAAAGAAACAGCCTGTGAAAAGGCATGGGGCTGTACCTTTGGCCAAAATGACTATCTGAATGGAAAGCAGGTAGCCCAGTTCTAACATACCTATTCCAGAAAATCCTGAAGCTGATTGATTAATGATTAAAAAAACCGATGAAAAATACAATAATTCTTGCCAACCCAGGACTGCACCAGATGCCAGTCAGACTCCCAAGGGCAATAAAAAGGGCTATTTCCCCTGAACCAGCACCAGCCCAGCATAACCTTCTATCCTGACCAGAAACACATGTATCCTTTAAGATTCTGTATCAAGAGGCAACAAAAGTGGAGTTTTCCCCCTAAGAAAGCCCTAAGGGTGTCCACAAGTTCCAGGGTAGTCAAAAAGCCCTAAAGTGGGGGATTTAAAAGTAGCAACAGTATTTAGAGGGGCTTTGAGGTCTCCAATACCGTGTCCTGAGATGCCAGAGAGCCCTAAAGAGCTGAACTTCAAAGATTCAGGGGAACTAAAATTGAGAAGATGAAGATCATCACAGAAACCCAAATGACTCATTGCCCAACCACATAGAGCTGCTCTTCATTCAAAAATTCAGTGTCAAGTGGAGCCTGAGTCTGGCACAAAATCCCAATTCAACAATGAAAGGTGAAAAGATGAGTAAATCAAAGAAGACATCAATCACTATAAAAATTATTACAAATCTAAAAATGCCCATCCAAAGGAAAGAGTAGCCTTATACCAACAACAAGCAAAGACTAAAAGGAAAAAAGAATTTCCACAAGAATTGCATGAATACCCAGAATAAAGCAAGAGTTTTTGTTTTTTAAAATAAAATAAAAGTTTTGAAAAAATTAGGAAAACAATAAATAATTTAAGAGAAAGTGGTCAACTCCACCCAAATAGCAGACTTTCAAAACTAGAATAAACCAAACAAAACTCAATGACTATATGAAACAAAGAAATATCAGAATAAAATCAAAATATTAAAAAATAGAAGAAAATGCTGGATATTTGGTATAAAAAAGCAATTTCCCTGGAAAGTAGTTTATGGAGAGAGAATTTAAGAGTCAAACTCTGAAAAACATGACCAAAGAATTCTGGACTCTTATTCTTCAAAAAATCATAAATGAAAACTACTCATCTCTATTAGTACCAGGGGCAAAGTAAAAATAAAATAACCAACCCATAATGTCCCAAAAGACACCATAAAAAGAAAAGTCTCAGGAATATAATAGTCAAAATCAAGAAGTTTCATGTTAAAGAAAAAATACCATAAGCATCCAGAAAGAAACAATTCAAGTATTAAAGGATCAGTCAGGATCACAAAGTACCTGGAGGCTTCTATCCAAAATTAGAGATTTTGGAGTACAGTATTCCAAATGGCAAAAGGTGCAGGCTCAACTCATATTTGTACTATTGCTTTAGCATTCTGTTTGATCTCAATTCTTTTCCCACTCCAGTCCATCTTCCATTCAGCTGTCAAAATGATCTTCCTAAAGCACATGTTACATCTCCTAGTCTCTCATCATCTTTCAGATTTCAGGTAAAATCCCATGTTCCTCAAAAAGCCTTCCTTGACACCCCCCCTCTTAATATCAATGTCTTCTAAGATTATTTTCACTTTATCCTGTCTATATCCTATTTGTACAGAGTTGTTTACAGGTTGTCTCTTCCAATGAATTGTAAGTTCCTTACTAGCAGGGACAGGTTTGTTTGTTTACTTTTCTTTATATCTTCAGAGTTTAGCATAGTTCCTGGAATATAGTAGGTGCTTAAAAGATGTTTATGATATTGACTTGGTTAACAATCAATAATAGCATCCAGCAAAGCTAAGTATAACTCTACATGGGAAAAGTAAAAGCTTTAAAAATTTTTTTTAATATTTTTATACAAAAGAAATGTTTCTAAAGAAAATGCTGAGTAAGAAGTTAGAAATACAAACCCAAGAGTTCATAGAAACCTAGTAAAATAAATTTATTTGAGCAATTAGAAGTAACTGGATGATGATGTAGTGATAACATTGTAATAAAAGGAGAAGAAACAAGTGTGTCTCTTTAGAACTTTAATGTAATCCAAGGCTACTGAGGAAGGTAAATAAGAGAGAGGTCTCGCAGGTTGATTGGTTCTGTTCTGAGGATTTGAGGAGGGCAAGAGGAATACAATAATATATAAGGGAGGAAGAAATAGGTAGAACATGGTATCTTTCAAACTTTGGTTACATGGAAAGTAAAATGTACAAAAAATGAAGTGGGTGGAAGGGCATCAGTTGAACCTCACTCTTATCTGAGCTGGATAAAGTGTGGTTAAATGTAATTATTCACAAAAATATTGGCACAGAAATATATAGTTTACTTCTTGGGCATTTGGAGAATGGCTGAACAAATTGCAGTATGTGTGATGGAAAATTATTATGCAAAAAGAAATTGCAAAAGGGATTATTTCAGACAATCCTGCATAATATGGACATTCAGAATAAAATGAGCAGAATCAAAAGAGTATTTTATATAACCACAGCAACATTATAAAGAAAAAGAATTGTAAAAGATTAGAGAACAGTTTTGAAAGTAACATATATTAAAAGTCATTCTTCAAATTATAAATGGTCAAAAGATATGAACAGGCAATTTTGAGATGAAGAAATTAAAACCATTTCTAATCATATGAAAAGTTGCTCCAAATCACTATTTATCAGAAAAATGAAAATAAAGACAACTCTGAGATACTACAACACACATCTCAGATTGGCTAAGATGACAGGAAAAGAAAATGACGAATGTTGGAGGGGATGTGGGAAAACTGGGACACTGATATATTGTTGGTGGAACTGTGAACGGATCCAGCCATTCTGGAGAACAATTTGGAACTGTGTTCAAAAAGTTATCAAACTGTGCATACCCTTTGACCCAGCAGTGTTTCTATTAGGCCTATATCCCAAAGAGATCTTAAAGGAAGGAAAGAGCTCCACATGTGCAAGAATGTTTGTGGCAGCCCTTTTTGTAGTGGCTAGAAACTGGAAACTGAATGGATGCCCATCAATTGGAGAATGGCTGAATAAATTATGGTATATGAATGTTATGGAATATTATTGTTCTGTAAGAAACAACCAGCAGGATTATTTCAGAAAGGCCTGGAGAGACTTGCATGGACTGATGCTGAGCGAAATGAGCAGAACCAGGAGATCATTATACACAGCAACAAGAAGACTATACAATGATCTATTCTAATGGACATGGCTCTCTTCAACAATGAGATGATGCTGACCAGTTCCAATGGTCTGGTGAGGGAGAGAGCCATCTATACCCAGAGAGAGGACTGTGGGAACTAAGTGTTTACCACAACATAGCATTTTCACCTTTTTTGTTACTTGCTTGCTTTTTGTTTTCTTTCTCATTTTCCCCCTTTTTGATCTGATTTTTCTTGTGCAGCATGATAAATGTGGAAATATGTATAGAAGAACTAAATATATTTAACATATATTGGATTACTTGCCATCTAGGGGATTGGGGAACTGGGGGAGAAAAAATTTGGAACACAAGGTTTTGCAAGGGTGAATGTTGAAATCTATGCATGTATTTTGAAAAAAAAAAGCTAAAAAAAGTTGTCAAAAATAAAGTAATATATATTTATATTTCATTACATAATTAGAAATTCATACTTTTTTTTAAAAAGCAGTTGTTATGAAATGGAGATTCAAGATTTCACAGATTATTTTCTTTTAGCATTCTTTGTATATGGAAATGCCACTTTTTCACATTTATATTCAAAAATTTTAAATTTTTTAAATAAGTACTTAATTTTAAAAACATTTTTTGAAAAGGAAAAAATGTCATGTGCACGGCAGAACATAAGATTTAAAATACAAAGCAATAAATTCCCATTTCAAGAAAGCCTGAAAAAAAAAAGGAAAGCTTGTATAATAAATACTACAGCACTACAGCTCAGAACTGTCCGTCTTTGCTTCCTTGTAGGCTTTCTTTTGTTCTCTGCTGTGCACTTTTTACTTTATTCTTTTTTTGTCCCTTCCTCCTTCCCTCCCCTAAGAAGGCTGTATCCACAATACACATACATACAAATACATATATACATACACATAGATATCTATAATCATACACTTTTATACACATATAGATTCCTATGCATCTGTGTCAGACCATACCATGCTCATTTGTCATCTGTTTCTCTGAAAATGGATAATATCTTCCTTCAAAGATATGTCTCTGCATATTTTTCTAAATCCACCAACTCATCATCCTACATGATCGATATTCCAACCTTATGCTCTCTAGTTATTCTAAATAGTCTAAAACAATATTGCTGACAAGTTTAATAAAAAGAAAAATAGGAAACTATACTATTTTAGTATTTAACTTTGTCTGATGATTAGTACCCTTGTTTTTACTTCCAATCTTTGTTTGTGTGTGCCTCTTATTTCCTATCCCCTCCTGACTTCTCTGCTTTATTTCTACATACTATCTTGGCCTCCTTTTACTTAACCTATCGCCCCTTCAAAGTTTCCTCCCTTATCTTCTCTCCCTATCATTTTTCCCTTGCCTCCTTGTTTCTATATGAATTTGGAAGATTTATATATATATATATATACACATATATACACACATATAATTACATATATACATACATATACATATATGTATACACACACACATATATATATGAGACAGAGAGACAGAAAGAGAGGGGGGAGAGAAAGGGGGAAGGGAGAGAGGGAGACAACAGACAGAGAGGACAGAGAGGGGAGAGAGACAGACAGAGGAGAGAGACAGAGAGAGAGACAGACAGACAGACAGACAGAAAGGGGGAGAGGGGAAGGGAGGGGGGAGAGAGAGCAAAAGAGAGGGAGAGAGAGGGAAATGACAGAAAGAGAGAGAGAGAGAGAGAGAGAGAGAGAGAGAGAGAGAGAGAAAGAGAGACAGAGACACATAGACAGAGAGATAGAGACAGAGAGGCACACATAGAGAGACAGAGAAGAGACAGAGAGACAGAGAAGAGACAGAGAGAGACAGAGAGAGAAGAGATAAGCAGACAGACAGAGAAACAGATGAGCAGACAGAGAGACAAGGTAGCAGGCAGGCAGAGAGAGAATCAGATAGAGAAGCAGAGAGAGAAAGAGACAGACAGGGAGACACAGAAACATGACAGAGACGACACAGACACGCAGACAACTGACAGACAGAGAGATAAAGACAGGCAGACATCCCTCTTCCACTTGTTCCAGGTGAGAGTAGGGTTCCAGATCTACCAGCCCTCCTCTCCTATTTAATTCCTTTGTGTCAGTCCTTTCTCTCACACCTCATTTGTGTAAGATAGTTACTCTTTTGACCTGTTCCTATACAGTTTTGTTTTTTAGAGTCTTATCATATTCAGCTTTACTCCAATCTTTCTTTCAAATTACCCAATTACTAATTATAATCTTAGACAAATGGTTTGCATTTCCATATATAAAAAATAAGCAATTTTTCCTTATCAAGTCCCATGTATTTAGTCTTTGATGTTTCTCTTGGATCTTGTACATAAAATTTTCTATTAAGTTCAGATCTTTTTCAATGAAATCCTGAAAGTCTGTCAAATCATTGAATATTTTTTTAATTCAGGTTTATGCTTAATTTTGCTGGAAATAATATTTTGACTGCTATCCCAGTTCTTTTGCTCTTCAATAGTGTTCCAAGACCTGTGGTCTTTTAATGTAGCCACTTCTAGGTCACACAGGATTTAGTTGTGTGACTATTGTGGCTCTCTTATATTTGAATTGTTTTTTTCTTGTTGCTCATAATATTTTTCACTTGACCTGGGGGGTTTGGAATTTTGCTGTGATGTTCTTGTAGGTTTTCCTCATAGGATTTCTTTCAACTGGTGATCAGTGGATTTTTCCTATTTCTACTGTCCTCTCTTGTTTTAACACATTGGGACAATTTATTTTATTATCTCTTGTATTGTTCCACAATTCCTTTTTTGATCATAACATTCCAGAGTCCAATTATTCTTAGTTTATTTTTTCTTTTTGATCTGTTCTTCAGATCAATTGTTTTTGTGAGACTTTAACTTTTTTATTACAGTGAAATAAATGAGAAAAAAAGAAATGACTCAATATAGAATGTGATATAGCCATCAGAGATGACAGTTGTGTTGACCTTGCTTAAATGTTTTTCCTTCTTTCAAGGAAGGATTATAGGATTGTAGGTTCAGAATTGGAAGAAACATTGAACCTTACCCCTCATTTTAGAGAGAAGAAAAGTGACTAGTTCTGGATCAAAAAACTTGTAGGGATGTAAGACAGGATTTGTATCCAGGTCTTCCTAACTCCAAAAACATCTCCATTCTAAATGTTCATGGGCTATTTGTGCCTGATATTCTGAGCTCATATCAGTCTGATCAGCCACAGGCAGACATATTGTACCTTGACTCCAACACAGAGATGTTGTTTTGGTCCTCTTCAAGAATGAAGGTTAAGGGGCAGCTAAGTGGCACAGTGGATAGAGCACCAGCCCTGAAGTCAGGAGGACCTGAGTTCAGATCTGGTCTCAGACACTTAACACTCCCTACTGGGCAAGTCACTTAACCTCAATTGCCTTAGCAAAAAAGAAAAAAAAAAGAATGAAGGTTAAAAGAAAAACTCAGGAAGTATACGAACTAAATTACAAAACACTTTCCACACAAAGTCAGACCTAGTGAATTGGAAAAACATCAAGTGCTCATGGGTAAGCTGAGCAAATATAATAAAAATGGCAATACTACCCAAACTAATTTACTTATTTAGTGCCATACCAATCAAACTCCCAAGAAATTATTTTACAGATCTAGAAAAAATAATATCATAGTTCATTTGGAAGAACAAAAGGTCAAGAATTTCAAGGAATTAATGAAAAAAAAGGCCTATGAAGGTGGCCTTGCTGTGCCAGATCTAAAACTATATTATAAAGCAGTGGTCATCAAAACCATTTGGTACTGGCTGAGAAATAGAGTAGTCAATCAGTGGCATAGGATAGGATCTCAGGACAATCTAGGCAATAACTATAGCAATTTAGTGTTTGATAAACCCAAAGACCCCAGCTTCTGGGATAAGTACTCACCATTCGACAAAAACTGCTGGGAAAATTGGAAACTAATGTGGAAGAAATTAGGGCTTAGTGAACGGATCCAACCATTCTGGAGAGCAATTTGGAACTATGCTCAAAAAGTTATCAAACTGTGCATACCCTTTGAACCAGCAGCGTTTCTATTGGGCTTATATCCCAAAGAGATCTTAAAGGAAGGAAAGGGCCCCACATATCCAAAAATATTTGTGGCAGCCCTTTTTGTAGTGGCTAGAAACTGGAAACTGAATGGATGCCCATCAATTGGAGAGTGGCTGAATAAATTATGGTATATGAATGTTATGGAATATTATTGTTCTGTAAGAAACAACCAGCAGGATGATTTCAGAGAGGCCTGGAGAGACTTGCATGAACTGATGCTGAGCGAAATGAGCAGAACCAGGAGATCATTATACACGACAACAACAATACTATATGATGATCAATTCTGATAGACATGGCTCTCTTCAACAATGAGATGTTTCAAACCAGTTTCAATTGTTCAGTGAATAAAGCCATATACACCGAGAGAGAGGGATATGAAATGTGGACCGCAACATAATATTTCCATGCTCTCTATTGATATTTGCTTGCATTGTGTTTCCTTTCTCAGATTTTTTTTCTTGTAGATACGGTTTTTCTTGTTCAACAACAATAAGTGTGGAAATATATATATACATATATTTGATTTGCCAAGTATTTTAACATAATTAACATGTAGTGGATTTCCTGCCATCTAGGGAGGGGTGGGGACTAGGGGGGAAAAATTTGTAACAGAAAATTTTGTAAGGGTCAATGTTGAAGAATTACCCATACATGTTTTGCAAATAAAAAGTTTTAATAAAAAAAATTTTAAAAATAACATTTTCATGCTCTCTATTGATGTTTGCTTGCATTGTGTTTCCTCTCTCTGATTTTTTTTCTTGTAGATATGATTTTTCTTGCACAACAATAAGTGTGGAAATATGTATACATGTATTTGATTTGTATTTTAACATAATTAACATGTAGTGGATATCCTGCCATCTAGGGGAGGGGAGGGGAGTAGGGGGGAAAATTTGTAACAGAAAGCTTTGTAAGGGTTAATGCTTAAGAATTATCCATACATATTTTTTGCAAATAAAAAGTTTTAATAAATAAAAAAAGAATGAAGATCAAGAACCAACTTTAAAAACAGTTGTCTATCCCCTGGGCCATTTAAGACTTTAATGGCAGGGAAAAGAGAGGCACAGAAACATGTTAAAGAGGTTTATTGTATAAAAACTAAATATTTTTTCATACACATAAACACAGATCCAAAACATACATACCAACATACACTTAAATTTTTTAAAAAATGAATCAAGGACAGAAGGAAGGAGGTCCAGATAATCAATGGGAGTAGGGGTGAAGAAGAGACAGTTAATGAAAGTGCTTAAGAAGCTTTGAGAAAATTTGAGTGTCAGCTGCAGGAACTTACTCTACAATTGGGTCTCAGGTAAATATCAGGAGAGTATTGGATAAGATGAAAACTGTCCTCATGGAGCTTGCATCAAAAAGCCCATTCTATAATCCAACTTCTTAAATTGATGGAAAATTGTTTTTTTTTCCTTATGTTGAAATTAACCCTAGTCCTCCCTCTCTGGCACCAAGCCTAAAAAGTAAAATTCTTCCCTTGTCAGACCTTCAGATGGCCAAAATGCCCATGAAGTCCTCCTTCTCTTCTCTGAGCAGAGGCCCTCATTCCTTTCCCATTTACCATGGCCTCCAGGCCTCCTCCTCCAATACTGCAGTATTTCAGTATCCTTCCAACAGCAGCCCATGTCAAGAACCAAACACATTACTAGGGGCCTGTCTGCCAAGGAGAAGGCTCTGCAAAGTGCTGGTGAATGTTTACCAATCAGCTCTCTGCAATGCACCTTGCACTTTTAAGTTCAACCTACATTCTTAGCATTTCCTCTGTCACTGTCTTAAGTCTAGACAATCAACAGAACAATAAATCAAGCCCCGATTTTCAGCATTCTCTGGTTCCCAAGGTGTAAATGCTCACACTGAAAATTTAGCAGGTGACTTCCAGGAGTTGATCCAAGCTGACTTGAGCACACTCCTGGTCTATCACCTTCTTATTAAGTCTGTGTCTACATCCAGAGGCACCATGGAAGAGAAGATAGAAAGCACCTTGGAGACCAGCAGGTGAATTCAGATCCCATCTCTGAATTCTACGTGGCTACCTCTCAGGGCTTGACCACACACCTCCCCACCCCAAGGGGTCAACTGCTCCCCCACGAGGGAACTCTTCAGAATCACATATCCTGACCAAAATAAAAATGTTTGCATCAGATTTTTTGAGCATCACATCACTGCAGAAACACATATATTATGACTAATGTGGAAATATGTTTAACATGATTGCACATGTATAACCTATATCAGATTGCTTACCATTTTGCAGAGAGGGTGGAAGGAGGAAAAGATGGAGAAAAATTTGGAACTCAAAATTTTATTAAAAAATCAATGTTGTAATCGATATGTATTGAAAAATGATTGTACACATATAACCTATATCAGATTGTTTGCTGTCTTGGAGAAAAAGGAGGTAAGAAAGGGAGGGACAAAAATCTTGGAACTCAAAATCATACAAAAATGAATGTTGAAAACTATCTTTACATGTCATTGGAAAAAATAAAATACTTTTGAGAAAAAAATCAATGTTGAAAACTATCTTTACGTCATTAGGAAAAATAAAATACTATTTACAATAAAAAAGAAACATGTCATGCTGCATTAGAAAGTATATGAACCTCAAAAGAGGCAAAAAAAAGTCATGGACTGCTTATTCACAGGATTTAGAGCAATTATAACAGAACTGAGGCCTAGAAAGAGGAATATCTCTTTTTAATATTTATTTTTCAAAATATATGCAAAAATAGATTTCAACATTCATCCTTGCAAAACCTTGTATTCCAAGTTTTTCTCCCTCTCTTCCCCCCTAGACAGCAAGTAATCCAATATAGGTTAAACATGTGCAATTCTTCTATACATATTTCCACATTTATCATGCTGCACAAGAAAAATCAGATGAAAAGGGGGGAAAATGAGGGGAAAAAACCAAGCAAGCAAACAAGAACAAAGGGGAAAATACCATGTTGTGATCCACATTCAGCCCTCACAGTGAAGAGGGGAACATCTTGCCAAGGACACACAGAAATGAAAACAAATCTCACCATAAATGCAGAATCCTTTCTATACTGTGCGGTGGGCTGTGCCCAGAAGAAGAGGCAGGACGGATCGGAGAAATCCCACAGCAGCACCAAGGGTTATGTCCAAGCCAAGGTCTGAATCACCTTGAGGATAGAAGTTCACAATTGAAATCAAGGGGGAGGGGGGACAGCTGGGATTGAGAAAGAGAGGATCTTTCTAAAGAGGGAAGCACTGAGAGAAATAGCTTGATGGTGTAATGAAAGGTAGAGATAAGGAGGGAGCCAGCAAGAGAAGGCAGCTAGGTGGTGCCAAAGTGCAGAGTGCCAAGCCTGAGTTCAAATCTTAATTCAGACACCTAGCTGTGTGATCCTGAGCAGGTCACTTAACACTGCTTGCCTCAGTTTCCTCATCTGTAAAATGGGCTGGAGAAGGAAATGATAAACCACTCCAGTATCTTGGTTAGGAAAATACTAAATGGGGCCACAAAGAGTAGGATGTGACTAAAAAACTGACTAAAAGGAGAGGAGAAATAAGATCTTAAATCTATATTTAGAAGAGATCCCATAGACTATCTCACCCAAACTCTTTATTTTACAGATGAGGAAAACTGAGGCCCAGAGTAATGAAATGACTCGCTGAGAATAAGTGGAAAGATTTGACCCCTGGCTTCCGATTCCCACTCTTACTTTCAGGAATGGGGCTGAAAGAGTCTGCAGGACGCTTCTGACATGGTGAAATTCAGATTTTGTGTCATCACAACCAAGAAGGCAAGAAGGCAGCAATGGCTTCTGATAGCTTTGTGGGAGGTGCTGGTCCTTCTGCTCTTCAGAGCCAAGCTATAGAAAAGACACTAGGCAAAATCCAGGAGACCGGAACCCCTGGGCTGATGTTCCAGCCTGACTGCTCCGACAGTGCTCAGGCTGTGTGGTGGAAAGGAAGGAAAGCAAGAAAAGAATAATAAATAATCCATCTTTTGAGGAGAAAAGGGCAGTTCTAGGGACTCTGAGTGGCTGGTTCTTGCCTGTCCCTTCTTGCATTCCCCTGTAATTCAGGGGCCCCCAGGAATCTACCTTAGGTCTTGGATACAGAAAATAGTCAAGTGTTCTGAATGAGGATGACTGCCGTTACATCAGTGACCGCACCTCCTGAGTCTATTGAACTCAAGACACCAGAACTCCACTCCCGCCCAGTCCTATGGGCTTGCAACTCTTGTTCAGGGCTAGACTTTTTGGGGTTGAGACGTTTGCCGATTTCCACCCCAACCCAGAAGAGATCACCCACACCACGTCCTACAAGGCAGAGGCGTCAAACACATAACCTGTGCACTGCAGATGGCCCACAACACTCCTGAGGGTGGTCAGAACCAGAACAGTCCTATCAAAACCGTGCACACCCTTTGATCCAAGAGAGTCTCTACTGGGCCTGTATCCCAAAGAGATCTTAAAGGAAGGAAAGGGACCCACATGTGCAAGAATGTTTGTGGTAGCCTTTTTTGTAGTGGCTAGAAACTGGAAACTGAATGGATGCCCATCAATTGGAGAGTGGCTGAATAAATGATGGTATATGAATGTTATGGAATATTATTGTTCTGTGAGAAACGGCCAGCAGGATGATTTCAGAGAGGCCTGAAGAGACTTGCATGAACTGATGCTGAGTGAAATGAGCAGAACCAGGAGATCATTATACATGGCAACAACAATACTATATGATGATCAATTCTGATGGACATAGCTGTCTTCAACAA
This sequence comes from Myrmecobius fasciatus, assembly GCA_023553655.1. NCBI lineage: Eukaryota > Metazoa > Chordata > Mammalia > Dasyuromorphia > Myrmecobiidae > Myrmecobius > Myrmecobius fasciatus. The sequence goes on along the minus strand of JAJPUD010000168.1, from coordinate 506,202 downwards.
TGAAATGTTTCAAAACAATTCTAATGATCTTATGATGGAGACAGCCATATACACACAGAAAGAGGACTTTGGGGATTGAGTGTAGATCACAATATCAATTTTTTCACCTTTTTTGTTGCTGTTTGTTTTTTGTTCTCTTTTTTTCTTTTTTGATCTGATTTTTTTTTGTGTAGCATGATAAATGTGGAAACATGTTCAGAAGAATTGCACATTTCATATATTGGATTATTTGCCATCTAGGGGAGGAGAGGGAGAAAAAATTTGGAACAAGGTTTTATAAGGGTGAATGTTGATAACTAGGCATGTGTTTTGAAAATAAAAATCTTTATATATATATATATATGTATACATATATATACACACACATATATGTATATATAATGTAGTTCCTATGTGATTTTAATGTGACAAACATTTAATTTAGAAAAATAATTAATTAATTAATTTATTTATTTAATTAAAAAATTTTAATTTAAAAACACAAACATGTACAGTTTTCTAAGTCAATATGTGACCTGTAGAGTTTTTCATATATAATTTGGTGGTTCCTTTTCTGTTTCAGTTTGATATCACTGGTACAATGATAGAATGATAGAATTTTTAAATTCTAATCCTGATACTTCCAAGCATCAGAGAAAGCAACAGAACCTCTTTAAACCTCAGTTTACTCATCTGAAGCATGGGAGTGAAAATATTTGTACTATCTACTTTACAAAGCTATTGGGAAGAAAGTTCTTTATAAATGTTAAAACTCTAAAGAAATGGGACATAGTCATCATCATCACTGTAAATTCCAGGGTTGCTTCTGTGGGCCCTGGGCTCCCTTTGCCTACAAGCCTGCCTCACTCCCCCCTTCAGCTATGCCCAGCTGCAGAGACCACCTCAGCTGCTCTGTGTTTCATGTTAGAAAGAGCTCCAGCCTGCCAGATGTGGTGACATCTGCCAAATACTCATTAATCTCCCAGATGTGATCGTGGAGGAGTCGGTGCCTTTTCCTCTGACTGATTTCATTATTTTTTAGACTCACATTTCAAGAGTGCTTTCAACAGTTTACAAAGAACCTTCATCATAATAACCCAGTGAGGTAAGTCACATGAGTCTCATCCTTCCCCCAAAATGAAAACAATCATCACTGCTCACATTTTTGGTCATATTTAAGTAGACAAAGAGCTCTGAGTAAATTCTACATCTATAACTGTATGATCTTCTGAGCATCTTTGGGACATAAGAAATTCAAGGATTATTATCCTCATTTTACAGATGAAGAGAGGCTTGAAGGGGGTAAATCACATTAGTCAGGAAGTAGAAAAGTGAAGATGCAGTGCCACATCCCCATGCTTCCTGCCCTTTGTACTTGGGGTGGTAACGTGGACTCAGCTAGGCCTGTATTCTATTCTCAGTTCAGACATTCCTTGCTGTGTGATTATGGGCGTGCAGTTTAACTGAGCTCTTATGGCCTTAGTTCATTTGTCTTCATAAATCACATTGATAAAATTTGTGCTGTCTATATCAAAAGTAGTTTGACCATGGGCATACAGTAAGCTGAAAACTTGAACTCAGATACCATAAATCTATAAGCATTGCTCTATGTAGGGTATGATGGTAAATATTTAACAACTGCCTTTCTAGATTAAAACAAAAAGATTACCTTTAACATGCTTTTAAATTTAACATGCCTCATTAACATTTAATTTATACTTTATCATGTCAAGACAATCAACAAAGCAATAAATCAAGCCATGAATTGCAGCATTTCTCAATTCTAAAGGGGTAAATATTTGTTCACACTGAAATTTTAACAATCAGTTCTCCAGAACTAATTCAAGCATGCTTCTGGAGGTTGTGGTACCTCTTTTCCAAGGTTCACTTCATTTAGTATCTAAATATAAGATTTACTTACTTAATGTATGGCCTACCCCAAGGAAAGATTACTGTCTAGGGCAGTGGTATCTCACTAACAAAATTAGATCCCTGATAGTACATATTTATTTACAAAGTCACAAATTATCATTATGTATGTTGCATTTTTTATTTTATTTTATTTTTACCTCTCAACCAAATCAATCCATATCTTTATTTATGGACATAAAATTACATTCAATCTGGTTTTGGCTACACTGGAGAGCTTTATAGATTTGGAGTGTGACATTTCTAGTCTAGAACATGACCACTGACAAGGATATGCAGATAAAGGATACACAATCATCTTTCAGTTATTGCTATTGATGTGAAAGGCACCTTCTCACCACAAAATTCAGTGGAATATAGGCTCCTTGAGGAGATACTGTTTCAGTATTGTCTTCCCATCACCAAAACTTAGTATGTCGTCTTATACCTAGTGTGTGATGAATTTTTGTTGGATTGGTTGTTAAAATAGTAGATAATCCACAAAGTTTTCTAGTTGGCTTTTGAATGTTTTACACAGAATAATTGAATCATCAAGTTTTTGAACTTAAAGTAATCTTATAATACAGACTTTTGGAATATAGTGTGTTAGAAATGTAAAAGAGCTTAAAATGTAGAATATTGATGTAGAAGAGAATATTAATACGTGGAGTAATGGTTCTGGAAGGAATTTTAGAAGATAGAACATTAATGTTAAGAACTTTAGTAGTATAAACCTTTTATTGGAAAGTTCTGTTATACAGGCCCTGTTTATACTTTGATGAACATTTTACTTCTTTGACTTTGACTTGTTGCCCTACTGAGATGATTTGGAAATATAAGTTTCCGAGTTCTCCTCTTTAAGACTTGTCAACAACCCCCTCTTACAAGTACACAGGTTCACAAGGCTCAGTAGAGGCCCCATATTCAAGACAATTGAAAATGATGAGGGCAGGCTCCTCAGTACTAGTGAGCATGAGCTACAGCTAGGTACAATTGGGATTTGTTCCTTTACCTGGGCACTGTCCTTCTGTCTGGGTCAGTTTTCTTGTTTTTGTCAGCTCTCATCTCCTACCACAATTGTCAAGTGATCCCAGTTGTTGCTCCCTCTAGCAGTCTTTTACAGTCCCAATTAACCCCTAC